>QOCX01000083.1:76713-99358 GCA_005959815.1 Sarcophaga bullata
AAAGTTTACTTATGACAAATTTGTTGAAACGTATTCATAATTAAAATTAATTTCTTCAGTAAGCTTTAAGGAGATAATTTAACATTGGACACACATTCTTATCACCAATCACCATTCAAAGGATGTCTTGTACTCAAATAGTGGATTGTGTTCGAAGTAGGAGATTTTGTTATGTGAGAGAAGAACGAGGGCATAGTGTTTATGGCGTTATAAGATTCTAATCTATTAATCTAATGTTTTGTAGGAATAGGCATTCCTCATACGCACAGTGTGGCTAAAGAACGAATTCACTTTGTAATGGATTTTGAAACAAGATGTCCAATCAACTAAGAACGAATGTGTGATACGAGAATGTCGAGCACTATGTAGAAACGTGGAATTACATACATACAGACAGACATACATACATAAATACATACATACATACATACATACATATATACATACATACATGCAGCTATAACATCGGATGAACGAAGAACTTCCATGCGCAATTGGCAGTCACGGTGGGAGAACAGTTTAAAGGGGAGATGGACATTTCACCTTGTTCCTGATATAACCCCTTGGATGGAGAACAATCATTGCGAGCTGAACTATTACGTGATTCAGTTCCTAACTGGTCATGGATGCTTCAGTAAGTACATGCACAGATTTGGACACGATACTTCCCCTATTTGCCCAAACCGCGTAGATGAGGAGGAAGATGCGGAGCATATTCTAACATGCTGACCCAGATTTAGATGGCCCGGTAACAAGAGTTTTGTACCAAAGCGGCTTATGGAAGAGGTGATGAATTCTAGGATTCTATCGAGCCAATACAGCCAGAGAATGGCTGAAGTTATGCTGGAAAATTTGGAGGAACCAAGATGGAATTTAAATTTAAATTTAAATTAGCGCGATAAAGCTTTAAAGCTAACCAGCCCTCTGCGAAGTAATACCTTACAACAGTCACGCGGGGGCAGAGTGGTTGAAGAGTGTAGGTGGTGGGTTTAGTACGTAGGCACCTGTGATAGTGAATCGTGCACCCTTTTGTTGGAACAAAAGTGTCTACCGAAGATTCCCACCTCCGGCCTAAGACAAAAAAAACATACATGCATACATACATACATACCCCTTAGATGGTACATGCATAAGTCAGGATTGCGGCCTAGCTTCTCACACCACTTATGTTATGTGTGTTAATTATATACATGAGTGGCGGGACCTACAGTTTAAAGTCGACTCCGAACGACAGTTTTTTTTTAAGAAACTTTACATAGCAATTTTATTTCGCAATCAGAGTTTTTGCCAGAAATCTGCTGAGAGGAATTTGCCGAAGTAATATTTTTTCATATTTCTTTATTGATCTCTGACCAGGAATTTGAACCCTGGACTTTCGTCTAATAAGCCAACACACTACATACTAGACTACGGTGACTTTTAAAACGTAGGATTAGAGGGGACAATCATATTGCGTATTTCCCTCAAGCATGTTACGTAGAAATGGCCGTAATCTAGCAGATAGTGTGTTGCCTTATTAAACGAAAGTCTCTGGTTCAAACCACAGCTCAAATATGTCAAACAAAACGAATTATGAAAAAATATTTCTTTCGATAGTCAGTTGTAGTCGCCATAGTCTAGTAGATAGTGTGTTGATTAATTATATGTAAAGCCACGGTCAGATATCCCAGGTCAGACATCTCCAACAAAATGAAGTGCACAAAAATATTTCTTTGGCAACTCTATCTCAGCAAAATTACTGGAAAAAATCTGTGAAGAAATAAAATTGCTTGTCAGAATCGGAATCGATTTTAAACTGTAGGTTCCGCCGCTATGCATGTATAAAATTAATGCACGCAACATAAGTGGTGTGAGAAACTAGGTCTTAATCCTAACTGAAAGGTTCTAATAACCAATTATGTATGTATGTACGTACGTATGTATTTGATAGTATGCATGTATGGGTGTATTAAAATAGAAATCTTTCGAATTGTCATCAAATCATCGATGAATTAATAAAATTCCAAACAATTCCTTACTCAAACTTATGATTTCCGTCAAAATATTTATCTGCTGAGGCTATTTTATTATTTTTCTAATATTTTTATTATTTAAACGCATTCTAAACATTTAATTTTTGTATTTGCAATTAAACATTAATAAACCTTAGGCGCATTCTGCAAATATTAACAAAATCAACTCAAGCGTTAAATGTTATAATAAGTAGAAGAATTCGAAAATTTTATTAAAAATCGAATCTACATTCGATTAATTTTATAGAAAATATTTGAATTTTAAACATTTTAAACGCAAAAGAAAAAAATTTTTTTGGTTGCATAAATTTGCAAAAATGAAAGCAAAAATCATGCAAATTATTATTACAAGGATATGCAGAAAAATTTAAATGAAATCTTCAGCATACTTATCTTTTTCTAAGAAACATTAGAGTAAAGCGAAATAATAATAGCTTCCTTTACTTACTTACTTACTTAGTTACTTACTTACTTAGTTAGCCCTTACAACCCTTTAGTCAGGATTACAACCTAGCTTCTCTCGCACAACTCATGTGTGCAGCCTGCAGCACAATCATAGTGAAATGAAAACATCTTTAAACAACGACATGCAGGCTGTTTACTTTACAGCCGATCATCGGAAAAGTTAGCCAATATTTATTCTCATGATTTCATTATTAGAAGTAAGTATTGTTAGCTTGCTTAGCTTTACTACTCTTACTACTACAAGTACTGCTTAACTCCTAACTATTTCCGTGCTAATCGATTTATTTCCTTTTCTTCTTTCATTTTTAGATCGCCGTTTTTGTCTATGATATCTTGACAGTGCAAAAATATGCTGCCTCAAAATCTCTAGACTTGCCTTTGGCCATACCCACCGATTCGGTATTTATCTATAGGCCCGATCGGCGCCTGGAAGTGTGGCGTTTTATTTCCTATATGTTTCTGCATGCCAACTGGTTCCATTTAGGCTTTAACGTTGTCATACAGTTATTTTATGGCATACCTTTGGATGTTATGCACGGGTTCATACGTGTTGCAGTGATTTATTTTGCTGGCTTCTCCAGTTTATATAACTCTTAATACCCTTTATTTCAACAAATAATGAGCCCAGCGTAGACACAATTTATAAGGGCAATTATATGCAGTTTGATTATGGCGAGCGTGTTAAATTGTTAGCTTATAACGCCGCAATGTAATACCCTTGCGTTTGCCCCATCACAATGTGCTTTTATTAAAAATATTATTTTCGCTGGTACTGCTGTAATTTTCATTATCAACCACAGGGCTTTATAATCCATTACTTCGAAAACCTATTCAAAAGCTATTACTCTGAAGTATGATGTCTTCACTGCTCTAGACTCAGTCAATGGCTGCTGATATGGTCTATACAAGATCTGCTAGGTGGAAACACTGCTTGTTCTTTCTTTCATAGGTGATCTATGACGATGATAATTCAGTTTTTATGTCCCTTTAGGTACATACATACCAAATACATACATAATACATACTGAGTTGGTTATTACAACCCTTCAGTCAGGATTACGAACTAGCTTCTCGCATCACTTATGTTGTGTATGCTAATTTTTTACATGAGTGGAGGGCCTACAGTTTAAATTTTTGAGAAACTTCATGGCAAATTTCTTTACTCGTAGAGTTTTTGCCAGAAATCTGATCAGACAAGACTAATTAGGTTAGGTTGAAGTGGTGATGTTGTTGATACCAAAGCTCCCTTGAGCACGCATAGTGATCCATTGTAACTCTACAAGTAAGCACAGTTCCTGTGCTGACCTAATTCCACCAAACTCATCGAAGAAGTTGGCCAGTGGAGTGCTGCTGAGTGAAAGTTGCCACGAAATATTTCGTTTGTTCGAGACATTCGGTCTGAGATACAAACCTGGCCTCACGTTTAAACAAGCCAATATACTACCTGCCTGCTGAGAAGCTTTTCATGGCAATTTTATTTTACGAAGAAATAATTTTCATATTTCGTTTCGTTGGGGAAGCCTAGCCTAGCCTGGAGTTTGAACCGTGGCCTCATCTCCCATAAGCTAATACCCTACCTATTATACTACGGCGACCACACCATATATGCTCTATAAATACTTTCATATTCATCTTATCGTACATCTTGATTCTTTTGCATGTATTCAGTCACGTTATATACGTTTGTCTAGCTTGATCTGCTGTAGCATGTGCGCTTGCCGTTGCTTAATTGTTTCTAAGCCCTATGCGGTAAGGAAAAAGCTCTCCTCTAGAGTTGGTGCTGCGTAAACTTCAATGTTTTAATGCTTTTCTCTGTTTCCAGATTGATTATTTGAAAAGGATTCAAGCCCTTTAATATTATAAAAACAAAAACTATACCGAATATCATCTTCTACGGAATTTTAAACTTAAATTACATTCGGATTTGTAATCGAACATTTTAACTCCTACATCATGCCGCTTGCAAATGAAATTTCCATAGGCTTGATCCAATACTTTTACTTATTTGAAGCACTACTCATATCATCTGCCCTATAAAGTAAATATACAGTGAGCATCAAAAGAAACTGTCCATTATGGATAAAATTCTAAAAATAAATTCTAACAATAAAACTCACCTTTAAACACTTAAGGAGAGTGCGCGAAAAAAATTTGTCAATACATATTTCGAATTTTTTTTAATTTTTTTTTTTGTTTCGATTTTAAAAACTGTTAAAGGAACAATTTTAAAATAAAAATAACGGTAATTTATTATTTTTTTTTTTTTTCGTTAATGCACTGTTACTTTTGACGCTCACTGTATGTATGTGTACATAAATTTGCATAAAAGGATTTATTATTCATACATTTACTACACATACATACAAACGTGCATAATGGTGATAATGAAATAACATGATATTGTATTACTTGTTGTTAGTATTGTTTACTAATTGTGGAATTATTGGCAATGCTGTATACTCGATAAGAACATTATTGGCCAATACCAAGAGTGATTAAGAAGAATAAAATTAGCTTCGGAAATTATTGTATGCCAGAAAGGAATTCATATGTCGATGCTCGAATAAAGTCTTTAATGTTTACAAATTGTAGATGCTAAATTATTACCTAAGTATGCATTCGTATGTACAGTGAGCGACAAAAGAAACTATACACTAAATATAAATTTTTCTAATAATCACTAAACTCAACTTTTAACACTTAAGGAGAGTGCCCAAAAAAATTTCCAAATATTTCGAAATTTTTTGTAAATTTTTTTTGTTTCAATTTTAAAAACTAACAATAAAACAATTTTAAAATAAAACTAACGGTAATTTATAAATTTTTTTTTTTTTGCTTTAATGTACAGTTTCTTTTGGCGCTCACTGTATATCACTTGTATACACACGTATAAAAGCTGTAAAATATTTAAGCTGTTAGCTTGTCGATTGGCATTACTGTTATATTTTGATTTACCGTAATTTACTCTTTAATTTCCAAAATGTAAAAAGAAAATTAATAATTTCGATAACTTTCGATAAACAATAACTCAACTTTGATTAACTATTTTAAATAAAGTCAATGCTTTAAATAGTTACAGAGCTATAGTGCATGTGTAAATATATTTGTGATGTGTATACGGTAAATTATTATTAAAACATCATCTTAAATAATATCGGTTATCGATTAACAAAGTGGCAGTTAGCTTTCTGTACCATACAATAGTCTGTGGCCAATATTTTGATGGCTTATCAGCTACAGACAATACAGGCATCAGTCTTGCCATTGCTGGCACATACTAAAGATATATGGAAACGTATGTTTATACACTCACTTTGTTGCATTCATTGATGATGTTTGTATTGTTGTCCTTATGTACATATGCTGTCTCTACGGTTGTTCATATTGTTGAAGTGCGTTTGTGATGTGGCGTGGTGTGGCGTGGTACGCCATATATTGCATGATTGCAACATAAATATTTCAATAATAACAACAACAACAGCAACAACAACAACTATAATGAAAATATATATATGTAAACAGACAAATACAAACGTAGTTAATAAAAAAAAGGCCACAAAAAACTTTAATTTCATGTATTTTCGTTATAAAAATCCATTTTATTTGCACAATGTTTCTTCGAATGACAGGTGCAATTGTTTCATATTGTTATTGTTGTAACTATTGTTGTTGTTGTTGTTGTTGTTGTTGATTGTTCTCCAGTTATACATATATCTATAGGTCTGTATATATGCGTGAATGTATTTTCATTTCTGTTTGCAAATGTTGTTTTCGTTGTCACCATCAATCGAAAAGTATTTGCAACGAATGTTTCAGTCACCGCTCTCTCAACACTCAACATTGAATGATTCAATGAGTAGCACAGCAGACTGTTGTGAGTTACACACCAAATGTTGTTTTATTTTTGACAGTCGTCAACCCCTACACTCCAGCAGTTTGACAATGATGTAACAGCTATCCCGGTCAGACATCAAAAGTGAAATATAAAAAAAAAATATTTCTTCGGCGGCTTCCTCTCAGCAGATTTCTGGCAAAAACTCTGAGTGCGAAATAAAATTGCCATAAAAAGTTTCTCTTGAAAAACCTGTCGTTCGGAGTCAACTTAAACTGTAGGTCCCGCCACTCATGAATAAAATTAACACACACAACATAAGTAGTGTGAGAAGCTTAGGCCGTAATCCTGAAGGGTTGTAATGGCCAATTATGTATGTATGTATGTATGTATACAATGGCGGCCAAAAATAAAATTCACAAGAGAAAACGTTACTTACCTTAATACAGCATTAATCATGACTTTAGTAAAATCAACACTATAGCGAAACTTTAATTTCAAAATGTTTTTTACTTTATGTTTACGTACTTATACACCAAAGTGTAGTGTACGCTACATATGCCCTCGTATCATATGTAATCATCTGCAAGACATAATTCACTTATCCTCTGGTTTTTCTTTTTTTCTCTCCTTTTTTCTCTGTTTTTTTTTTTCTGTTGCATTGTGCGTGTAAGTTGTATCTGTACGTACCTACAGCATCATTTATCGGTTTGTGCTCACCACCTGCCCCAAAAAATGTGTTCAAAGTCAAGTTTTGCTTTTAAATACACAAAATCGTTCATAAATAAACTTTTCGAAAATAATTTCATGCCGGTTTTCTTTTCTTATTTTCGTTTTTTTTTTCTTGCCCTTTAACCATAAAATATTGTTTATAAAACAAGACTTTTTTTCAAGTAAGATGTTCTTTTGAAAATATTTCAATTTCATTCAGAAATGTTTTTTTATTTCTTTACTTTATTTTAATTTACAAGCGTTGTATTACTTCTTAAAGGAGTATTTAGTTAGGTTTGATCATATATTGGTTGCACTTACCTCTCTTATTTCCATGTAAAGAATTCGGAAAATACGACACAAGATTACTGGCCAATACGACAGTACTTTGCACCAAAAAGAGCAGCTTGAAGTCACTTTAAGAATCTTTTGCAGTGTTCTCTTGTCGGCCAATGCTGAACAATACATGACCAGCCTTATAGAATTATCAAAGCAATTCCTACAACAGATACATACATACATACTTGATCATTACAACTCTTTAGTCAAGATTACAACTTAGTTTCTCATAGCATTCATGTTGTGTGTGTTAATTTCATACGTATGTGGCGGGACCTACAGTTTAAAGTCGATTCCGAACGACAGATTCTTGAGAAACTTTTCATGGGAATTTTATTTACTTTCAGAGTTCTTGCCAGAAATCTGCTGAGAGGAAGTCGCCGAGAAATATTTTTTCATATTTTTGTTTTAATATCTGACCTGGATCTTGAACCGGGGCCTCAAGTTTAATAAGCTAACACACTAGTTACTACACTAAGGCTTCAATCATGCCCAGTAAAATACAATCATTCACCGCTACCATCACACTCAATTATTTTGCAATAGACAGGAGCAGTTTGGAAATCATGTTAAACTGTTGCACATCTAAAGTCTAATAGGTCTACAATATTAACAACATACCTGACATCCCCTAGATCCAATTAAAACCCATTGAAAATTTGTAATTAGTTTTTTAGTCTGCACTATACAATTGCCCAAAATGTGCTCTGTGGTTGCACCTTCTTTCAGACACAACCGGTACTTCATACCATCGAAGGCATTTAATCTCTTGAGGTGATATCTTAGGTAGTAGCATCTGGAACTAAAATCTGTGTACGCTCTTTTGGTGCCTAATGGCCTCGTATGCTTTATAATATGCTTTCAATTAATCATCTTCGGATCTAGACCCTCTATGTCTTGCCTGTTATGTATGCCGTCTAACCAAGTATCGTATAAGGAAAGCCATATTTTGCCCTCAAAAGAATACTCAATAACCGTCTATGCCACAGAACTCAAGCTACAGTAAGAGCTCATGATTTCGCCACAATATTCAAGAATGCTTAAGGTCATAAAGCCATACACACATACAAAATTGATCATAACAACCTTTCAGTCAGGATTACAACCTAGCTGCTCACATCACTTATGTTGTGTGTTTACTTACACTTTAAAGCCGACTACGAACGATAGATTCTTGGGAAAATTTACTCTCAGAGTTTTTGCCAGAAATCTGCTGAAAGGAAGTCGCCGAAGAAATGTTTGTTCATATTTCGTTTTGTTTGAAATATCCGGTCCCGGGGGGGTGCGTTCAAACCGTGGCCTTTCGTCTAACAAACCAATGCACAACCTACTAGACTACGCCATACCTAAAGAATTCTACTTAGAGAACCCTTGGCTATAACCTGAATTTGAATTGATCCTTTTAAGGATTTGTTCTTGTTGTATGCAAACTGAAATGTCGCCCGTGCCACACACACACACACAGTGGACGTTTGCGTACATTTGCGTTCGGTTCGGCTGACATTAACTGATCACCGAGATTGTGCGAGTTTTTCTTGTCAGGTTTTCTGAAGTCACAGGCATGTATGCGTGTATAAATCTCAAGCCAACAGAAACCAAATTATCAGTCAAATTCAGCCTGATTACTGCGCCAGAGTCCTAGGAAATTAGATCTTATGGATGTACTGGACACAAAGAAAAAATGGCGGATATTTAAACGTGGTTATATTCCACAGAATGTCGCCGTAGTCTAGCAGGTAGTGTATTGGCTTACTAGACATGAGGCCTGGGTTCAAATCCCAGATCAGACATCTTCAACAAAACAAAATATAAAGAAATATTTCGATGGCGACTGTCGCTCGGCAGATTTCTGGCAAAAACTCTGAGAATAAAATACAATTGCCANNNNATCTCAAAAATCTCTCGTTCGGTGTCGACCTTAAACTATAGGTTCCGTAACTCATGTATAACTAAATAAGTGGTGTGGGAAGCTAGGTTGTAATCCTGACTGAAGGGTTGACCAATGGATTGTTGGATCGGACTGTGATCTGAAAACAATGCAAGTCACTTTATTTAATACGGTCAACTGGTATTAAAACTGAAGTGATGCCTTGATCTAAAGGACTAGACTACGTAGTATTGGAATTTCAAAGGCTATGCGAACTCAAATAGCATTTTCTCTACCAAGTAATAAAAACAAATTGAAAAACTTTAATAAAAATTGTGTTAAAATTTCTTGCAATGAAATTGCATTTAAAAAATTTATTCGTATTCCAATCAAACAAAAACTACGCTTGACAAAGCTATGAAATTCTCTACAGGTGATCATTGTCAATACAAAAGGAATTTCTACATACCCGGCACAAATGGACACACGCCAATGCATGCATTGACTCTGACAAAGCCATGCAATAGGTAAAGGTAATGAAAATACAAAGCAATTGCCTTCCTAGCGAATATTTAATTCCGTAAACTATTGTTGCATTTTCACCTACACAACAACTTTTGATGTAATTTTCTTAAATTTTTCATGAATCCATGAAATAAAACGTGAAGATAACAATGCTAGCAAGAGAGCCAAAGAGCCAAAGAGCATGTGAGTGAACAATAATCCTTAAATAACAAAAACAATGGTTTATGGCCGTGATATTTAACATACACTAATACATATGCACTTTAATATATGAACATTAAATATTGGACTACCCAAGTAGTAGCCAAAAGGCATTCATACATTGATGTACACTTTGCAGCGTTAATTGTTAATTGCATTCCTCATTAGAATTGTGTGAGTGGGAGAACTGATAAATTTCTATGGATTCCTGCTGTTAATGTTTTTGGTCAATTGTAGAGCTACGTTTCTCATTGCTGGCAAAGAGCGTAACGAATTGTTGAAATGAAGGTGTAGAGATGCCAATAAAATCACTTCCATTAACGATAACATCGAATAGAGAGTGCCATTAAATTTAAGACAACGTGTCTGCTGCCAATTAACCAATTAACCGTGGATTCTAATTGAGTTGGTTTAGATTGATTGTATTGTTGTTACCTGACCTCTCTCTCTCTCTCTCTTCTGTGTCATTTAATGTTTTAATTTTTGTTTGAGGAGACTTCGAACAGCTCCTGTTTAAGAGGAGCTGTCTTCTCAATTATCAATTATTGAATGGAATTCAATTGAAATGAAATCCTAAATATAGTGCCTGATTTATGGTAGGGTTTCTTGATTTGATTGCCGTTGCCCATTTGATGGTGATATATTTCGAACAAAATCAAACTAAAATGATATTCAAACGAAACCAAACTATTCGCAGAGTTTCAGCATTGAAGTGAAATTGAATGTCTGGAATATAACATCATTCGGCCACAGCTTCTTTGATTGGAGCTCATCGAAATATCCATTTTTACATAATTGTGGCGCAGAAATCTGACTTAATTTGACCGATTCATGAGTTATTTTAACGATGCATAGTGCCCTTAGTGCACCCTTGCATTTTGTGGTTTATTCGCATACATACCCCACTAGAAAAAGTCTAGAGCGATCAAATTGCACGATCTCTTTAGCTGGCTTACATCAGCTGCAAGTGAGATGATCATGCTATCAAATCGCTAGTTCATAATATCCAATGTGGCATGAGCTGTGTATCACGTAGCGTTGTTCATTTGTAACCATATATTATTGGCATCCAGATCAGCCATTTCAGGCCAAAAGAAGTTGATAATTATTGAAATATAGAGTAGTCAACGGCGAACAGCCCAACGTTGTTCTCAAAGAAATATGGACTGATGTCGTCTCTAGTCCAAATACACATCAAACATAAGGATCTCATAAGGATTGGAATCGTAACAAATTCTATAATTTAGCGTGTTCATGTACTGATTAATTCCGAAATTAGCCTCAACATCAAACAATACAACAATACAACGATACAACAATACAACAATATAACAATACAACAATACAACAATACAACAATACAACAATACAACAATACACAATACAATAATACAACAATACAACAATACAACAATTAAACAATACAACAATACAACAATTCAATAAACAACAATACAACGATACAACCCTTGAGTCAGAATTACAACCTAGCTTCTTACATTACTTATGTTGTGTGCGTTAATTTTATACATGAGTGGCAGGACTTACAGTTTGAAGTCGATTCCGAACGATGAATTTTTGAGAAATTTTCTCATGACAATTTTTTATTTACTTTCAGAGTTTTTGCCAGAAATGCTGAGAGGCAGTTGCCGAAGAAATATGTTTTCATGCTTTGCTTTGTTGGAGATGACCTGGCGGTTTGAACCATGGCCTCACATCTAATAGGTCAACACACAACCTACTTGACTACGGCAATTACGCTGAAGATGATTTTTCGACGACAATGAGGGTCAGACTGCAAATCGTCCAGCACACTCACGTCGTTGTCTATTGTAGTCCATGATTGTTTTGAACAGACTGAATAAATGTCATTTAATTCGGCAGATGTAGCTTCAACATGATGATCGTCTTTAGCTGTCAAAATTAGAACTCCTTATTATAAGATTCTATACTACTATGTCGAAACATTTATAAAATTGTCTCATTAAAAGCATAGGCCAAGAATACGTACATACATACATAATTGGTCATTAAAACCCTCCAATCAGAATTACGACTTAGCTGCTCACACCACTCATTTTGTGTATGTTACATTTATACATCAATGGTGGGACCTACAGTTTGAAGTCAGAAAGATTTTTTGATAAACTTTTCATGGCAATTTTATTTGCTCTCAAGAGCTTTATGTGACCTGGCGGTATGAAACGTGGCCTCACGTCTAATAAGCCAACAACCTATCTGTTAGACTATAGAGATTTCAGACCAATAATACAGCTTGTGAAAATGAAAAGAAGAGCACATATGTCTGTACAAGGGATCTCTAAGCAACTTGTTGATGTATCTTATCAATACCAAGCGATACGGGTAAATTTATACGGCAAAGCAATTAACAACAACTTGCGAGCATGTAATCTGTAAATATTTTGTTTTTATTTTTACGTATTGGAATCGATTTAAAATTTGTTGAGAGTAACTTCATGGGCAGTAAAGTAAATTTGGTAAGGGCGTATGGGTTTGTACATCCACAGTTCATATATTACCTGGAGGTAATATTTTCAATTTATAGTTTTGCTACTCGTATTAAGAATGAACTTCGTAAAAATAATCGAAACACAAATATAAAAATGAAGTTACTTTCGTAATTTATTTTAAATACAACATCGAATCGCATATTTTCAAACGATTATCAAACATTTATTGTACTTTATATAGAAGGATATTAAATACTAAACCCTGGTAATGATTTTGAACGCATTAAAATTCTATTGTCAGCCATAAAATACGTTCTCATATGAAAAGTATCTTCAATTTCGGAGTGAAATAAACTTTAATACTCGAACAGCAGCATTTACAAAAGAGCAGCAGAGAGATACAAGATGTCATTCGAATAACTATGTAAACAGCAATACATGCCACAACAATACTCTACACATACATGGACACATTAATACCAGCAACAACAACAACAACAACAATAATAATAATAATAATAAATTATTTTTACCCCCAAAAACTATTTGTTGATGTTCTTAAATGCCATCAAATGAAAAATAAAAGAGAAAATATTTTGAAATGAACATACAAACAGCAGTAAACTGCTTTCACTAACACACTTACTAGCTAACGTACAATTACATGAATGCAAATACATGTACAAATGTATGTAATGTATGTATGCATGTAAACATATTTAAATTTCTATGGATTAGAACAACAGCAAAAAGGTTGAGCAAGGACATCTTATTGTATACGTATATTCCTGTTGTTATTAAAAATATGTTTCTATGGGTGTGTGTGTGTGTGTTTGTGGGCTTGCGTGTCTGCCTATGTCATTCACTTAGCCGGTGTAGTATGTGTTGTAAACATTCATTACATTCACACATTCACACATACATACGTATATATGATATATATATGTGTGTCTGTACGAGTGTGTTTAGTTGTTGTGCATGATGAACCTTTTAGGTTAATTGCTTTGTCAGACGACATTGTTGCATAAGTCACAGTCTATTGTTACTACATTAGCGATTTAATGTATTCGGGTTTTGTTGTATATGTATGTGTATCATTGTGTTGTTGCCAGCACCAATCAACTCCATTTATATCTTTATCGTTCAGCAGTGACACATCAATGGCACCTGCATCATAAATTATTGTCGAGGTGATCAGTTCTATCAATTTAACAAATGATGAACGCTTTCATTAATTTATTAACACAGTGTTTTTGAGCTGTATATGATCAAAAACATGGCTTATGCTGTTTTTAAGGACCGCCGAGGTTTATAACTTAATCGCATATGCCTTAAGGCTTAAGAAAACTCCACGAGATGAAGTCGATCGGGGTCAAATTGAACGATATCGGTGATCAATTCACACCACTTCCACGTGAGACCACCATTTCCTCATATCGCTTGTGCAGAATATACAATGGCATGAACTGTATGGCATGTAAAGCCATTCTGTTGTGAACAGCAAGTCGTTGGTGTCTAGATCATCCAATTTAGGCCAAAAGAAGTTGATAGTCATCGACCTACAATGCTTGCCGTTGACAGTGATGGCCCATAAAAACGTACATAATTGGTAATTACAACCCTTCAGTCAGGATTACTACCTAGTTTCTCACACCACCATTTTATACACGAGTGGCGGGACCTACAGTTTATAAAAGTCGACACCGAACGACAGTTTTTTTGAGAAACTTTTCATGGCAATTTTATTTTATTCTCCAGCACTCTTTCTTGCAAAAGCTCTGCTGAGGCGGAAGCCGCACAATGAAATATTTTTTCCAAAGTTTTCGTTTTTATGTCTGACCTGGGGCCTAAATCGTGGACTTATGTCTAATGAACCTACAAACTACCTACCAGACTACGCCAACTTCCGAATTGTACGATATCGGTAGATAATTGACATCACCTTCACGTGAGTGCCACACAGTTCACACACTAGAGCCGTCCATTTGAAACAGCATTTCATTGGTGTCTATATCATCAATTTCAAACCAAAAGAAGTTGATAATCATCGAAGCTGATAATGCTCTCCGTTGACAGTGGTGGCCCGTAGTTCTTAAAGAAATATGTACCGATGATGTTGCCAGCCCAAAATCCATACTAAACCGAGATTTTTCCTGGAATGCATTGGACTGTCTGGGCTCTCATGAGTGGCAGTTTTCTTTGTTCACTTACCCCCCTAAGAATTGACCTCGTGGTGATTTATTCCAGGCTCCATTCAACCAGCACACGTTATTTTCTATGGACGCCAATATGGGGATTTATCAAAACAAAATGAATAAATCGCAACTAATTTGACAGATGCAACTTCAAAAAGATGGCCATCATCAATTGTCAAATTTCGAAAGTCATTTCTGATAGAGACGATATAATGAAAGGACGAAATTTCGTGCAATTGTTAAAATATCAATGCTGCAGAAGCCTTAAGAGTATTCGAGAGAAAAGACCCTGCGTAAGATTTTCGGTCCGGTGTTAGTTGGAGATGATTTTCGCATCCGATCCAACAGTGAGAGCTGTAAGAGCTTCTCAACGACATAGACGTAGGAGCAGCAAGGGGGATGCTCCGGCGAGACGTGTATTTGATGAGGGGATCTGCGAGGGTTGGCGAAGAGGACGACCTTGTTTCGTTGAAAGGACCAAAAGAGGAAGCCTTGTTATCGATTGGTTGACCAACTGGCGTAGGCTCTCAAAAAACATAGGCGCCTGGAAGAAAGTGTTACGGCAGGCCAAAATACGTTAATTGAATTGATAATGGCCAATTAAGTAAGTAAGCAAGTTAAAATATGTCTTGAAGTGGCTATGCGAGCTCTCATTTCATCAAGCCATATAATAACTACTGGAGCATGTAAACACATACAGATAATTGGTCCTACATGTCTTACATTTTCAAATATCCTTTAAACACTTTTCCATTGCTACCAGACAGGCTACAGATTTTAATTAAACACACTGTACATGTTGCAAAAATATTAAAACAAACTTTACTCTACGTCTACCATCTCTGTTTTATGCTATTAAAGTGTGTGTGTCAAAAGTATTTGTACTTAATGTCAGTATGTTTTCATTTTATTTTGTTTTTTTTTTGTGTGTGGATTTACTTATTTAAGCCAAAACAAAAAGACCAAACAAAATTAACATGTGAGGTCATTGACAAACAACTCGGTATGTCAGCACCACAAACTAACTACGTAAGTTAATAACAAACACTTGTACGTACATAATAACAATTACATTTAAACAGTGATATACATACATGATACATGAGTAAAGTACAATAATTATTTTATTTATACGTTTGTATACAATATTAACTTGGCCTTTTTTTTTCTAGTTTTTTTTTTAAAGTAATTTAATGTTCATTTTCATAGTTTTCTTCTCTCATTTATTTCACTCTATGGCACTTAGTCTTGGGATTACACCATAGTTGTTGTTGTTGTTGTTGGTTTTTTTGACATTTAATAGACATAAATAAAGCATCTACATATTGTTATAATAGGGTCATCATACATACATACATACATACATATGTACTCATACATCTGTTGAAACCTTATTATATGCGGCAAGTGTTGGGTGTTAAAAAAAATAAAAAAGTTTTTAATCATAATCAACCAAAGTAATTATCATTACTACGGCCGCCTAATTAGCATTAAAAACCATCAGCTAACGACATTTGCAATCATATTTTTTGATTGTTAAGAAACAAAAACAACAAAAATTAATAAAATTATAACATGTACGCGTGTAGGCCTTTAAAAGCATAAAAAAATTATTATTTATCTCAGAAAAAATTTAATAAATTTAAAAAAGAAATATTAAAACCAACAATAAAAAAATATCCTCAGAAATGCTTGGCTACTTACAAGTCTTCCGGTAATTACTTTGAGTGTAAAAATTTTCAATAAAAGCTTACTGTGTAGTGTGCTAGTCATATAGAATGAGGGTCATGGGTTCAATTCGCAACCTAAACTAGGCTCTTTGTTAGCTTACTCATACTAATTAGTTATAATTTGTATTTGTTATTGTAATCAATGAATGAATAAATATCAGCCAATTGCACTTGATGTAAAACAATACAGTATAATGAGGCCTGATGACACTGGATGTCATTTTCTAGCTCGAATTATATGCCTTAAATTAACATGGTATTATAATACAGAGTCATGGGTAACTTTCTGTTTTTGTTTCTTACATCGAAAAAATCATAGAAGCCAGAATCCCATCGTTCTCAAGAACTAAAAAATACAAACATAATGATTTTAACGTGACAGTCATCGGTCCAAATAGGGATTGATAGAATTTTTAGAAAACAGTTTTTGTTTTTTGCACGAATTTCACAGAGCGTAACTTCTTAGACTACATGATTACGTATGTTGGACTAAAAACGATTGACACTGCAGCTTCCAACTACACACAAGACATACACGCATAGGTATCGGTTCTTTCAACATGGACTTTAGAACTTTAAAGCTATTTTCAATGCGGTGAATACATTCAGTCTACTGGTTCAGTAAACCATCGACCAATACCAGCACATCGACGTAGCACAAGATCTTCCGAAAACAATACCGCTGTCCTTAAGAGTGTACAGGCTTTGCTCACAAGTACTAGGCCTTTCGCCCACAACAACTTGGTGAATTTTACATAATGATTTGCACTTGCACCAGTACAAAATTCAACTGACGGACGAACAACCATAATATATATAAACAAACATAAATAATGACGTATATTTGCTATTTGACGTGTTTTTATAGGTTAATTGTTTTCAGTTATTAGGCCTATTTCTAGATGAATTGATACGTGAACAAACAAAATTGTCGGCTTTGAAACATTACCAATCCACATGAGATTCAAGAGCATCCAATTACTTACTTACTTACTTAATTGGCCATAACAACCCGATTAACGAATTTCGGCTTGCCGCAACACATCCTTCCAGTCGCCTCTGCTTCTTGCGCGCCTACTCCAGTTGGTCACATCAATCGATGTCAGTTCTTCCTCGATTTGGTCCTTCTAACGGATCGGTCGACCTTTTCGCCGACTTCCGCAGATCCCCACATCAAATACCCGTCTCGCCGAAGTATCCTCCTCCATTCGAACGACATGGCCGAGCCAACGCAACCGCTGTATATTAATACGCTGCACAACGGTTATGTCGTTGCGGAGCTCATACAGCTCACTGTTGTATCGGATGTGGAAATCCAATCCCCTGGACGTTAAATTTGGGTTGTGCGTAGGGCTTGGAACCCACCATGTAAAAATATTTAATCCAGTGAATACCAAAGAGCGTCCAATGCATTCTGAAAAAGTCACTATGTTGGTGTAGATTTTAGAGCTGGCGGCGTCATCGGTTCATATTCCTTTGAAACGATATTGGCCAAGCAGCCGTTGCCAACAGTAAGCACTTTAAGTTGACAATTATCAACTTTTTTTAGCATGAATTGGATAAACTCGACATCAACGTCATATGTGTCACACAGATTATGCCACATTGGACATTCTGTAGCAGTGATTTGTGGAGGTTGTATAAACTGGCAACCGAAATTCTGCGTTTTAATCCAATTGGACATTTTCTTGAGGGAGCTAGAACTGTGTTTGAGATAACCTCATAATTTGTGACTAATTTTACAAACTTGACCTCAAGTTATTTGAGATAATTTAGGAGTATTTTTACTCACTTTAGCTCATTTGATGACTCTGTTATCACCGAAAGGACTTTGCAGTCTAACGCAACAAATTGTCGATATTGAACGATAACTCGATTAATTTTGATTTTTTTTTTTTCTTCTTCTTCTCCTTTTTTTTTTTTTTTTTTTTTTTTTTTGAGACAGTATGAGTATGTATGGAGCACGTATATTTACAATTTAAGCCATCGTAAGCTACAGTAATTAAAAGAAAATTGTTAAAAAAATTGCATAAAAAAATGTTGTTTTTGGGGAAAAAAACACAATTAGCCTTCATAAGCACGATAATGAGCTTTTATTAGATTTTTTTTTTTTTTGCTTTTTCATAGATTTTTTTACACGCAAATATGAGTGTGAGATAGCCTAAGCAACGCTCTACAATGTAATGCCAGCATAAACCCTAAGAATTTTGATTACGTTATACTCATATTGTTTTTATGTTTGTTTTTGTTTTTGTTTTTTCTTTTTTATTAAATTAAATATTTTTTTTTTTTATATTTATTTTGCATGTTTCTTATGACAAGAACAAATTAACCGAAGCGACTGAAAATTATTTTTCAAGGACAAAAAAAAAATTCTTTTTTGTTTTTGTTTTTGGGAAATATTAGCTGCGTGTTATAAAACTTTTATTTTCTAACATTAATTCCGTGGTGTTTGTTGTATGTTGCATGATTTCTTATTCATAATTTCGCTTCATTTCCTTTTTAATACTCACACCCGTACAAACTAGTAGATTTGAATATATCACATGACAATTTGATTTTATAAAATTACTTAAGATTTATGAAATATGAAATGGAAAATTAAATGAAAAAATATCATTTAAAAAATGGAGAATCATTAAAAATAGATTAATTAAATAAAAATTAGGCAGACTAGCATATTATTGAAAGCATTGCCAAGTTTTATAAATTTACCATAATTTCAGATAAATTTCAATAAAAAGCAACTCAAGAAAACTTTAAATGTCAACAAAGTTCATAGTTATAAATGGAATTTTGTGCATTAAATTCATTAATATTCATTATGGCAACATAAAACAAAAACAAACAACAAAAAATCGTAAAAGCTGATGCCATTGTATAAACAATGTTCATAACGATTCCGAAGTTATTTTATTCCAACAAAAAAAAACACATACTTGCAGAAGAAATTGAAAAAAAAAATTGATTTAATATACAACAACAACGCAATAAAACTGGAAGAAATATCATTGGGAAATAAATTCAGCTATGTATTGTACTTCCATGTGGTATATAACACTACACGCATACTTTAAAACATTGAATTTAAATATTTCATATGTAAACATAACTATACAACCCTTTAGGAATCCAAGACTCTTAAAACTTAAACCACACTATTGTATCCGAAGCTTAAACTAGGAATTAAAAAATGATAAATGAAGGGTAAACACCCTCTGCCTGTGAACTCCTATTAAAATGTCATTCAGCTGGTCTTTAACAGCCAATTTAACAAAATTAAAAATGCTTCCTGTTTCCTTCGCCTAAGCAATGCTAGGCATAGCTTTCAATTTCTCTTAATCTCTGCAACTCCTACAGCAGTCATAAATTCTTTTCAATGCTTTCAATGGAATATTCAATAACCGTTTAAACCATAGAACCCAACCTCCGGCCATGATATTCGAAAATACATAGACTCCTAGAGAACCCTTAGCTATAACAACGTCTTGAATTGTAACTTTTAAGGTTTTGTTCTTGTGGTATACATACATACATATGTACATACATAATTGGTCATTACAATCCTTCAGTCAGGATTAAGAGCTAACTTCTCATATCACTTATGTTATGTGCATTAATTTTATACATCGAGTGGCGGGACCTACAGTTTTTAAAGTCGACTCCGAACGACAGTTTTTGTTAGAAACTTTTTATGGCAATTTTATTTAATCTCACAGTTTTTCCCAGAAATCTGCTGAGAGAAAGTCGTCTAAGAAATACTTTTTCATGTTTCGTTTTGATATCTGACCTGGGGTTTGAACCACACTACCTATTAGGCTATGGCGGCTATGCAGGGAGCAGCACTTATTATCGATAAAACCTACGACAATACGTCCTGTGTGACAGTTCAAAATGCAAAGAAGCACGTCTAGCCAATTCATTTGCTCTAAGTACTCATACAACACGAACGAAATCTTGTTTAAAACTTGCCGCAACCGAAAATCACTACGGTGATTATATAAGAATTCGATTTCCTAATAAAATCTCGTGTGAGAAGCAAGGTCGGAATCCTCACTGAAGGTTTGTAATGGTAAATTATGTATGTGAATAATATCTCGTCAGATATATATTGTCTTCATCAATAATCACCACAACATCTATTATGACCAGTAACTCCGCCTTAGCAGATGCTGCAATGGTCCAGTAACATTAACAAGCGGGCCTCCACCCATAACTCAATTCAATTTCAAACCCTCCATGAAAATCTATACGCAGTCATTGAGAAATATAGTGTGCGTGAGTACAAAATGCAATGTAGTACGTCTAGCCAATTCATTTGTTCTGAATATTTGTATAAAACGAACGGAACCTTGTTAAGACACTTGCCTCAACCGAAAACCACTTCGATTTCCTAATAATATTTCCCATATACAATGTTTTCATCAATAATTACCACAGCATCTCTTACGACCAATAACACCGCCTCGAAATAATGCCACCACCCACAGCTCAATTCAGTTCCAAGCCCTCCACGAAAATCTGTACGCAATTTTTAACAAATAATATTTATTTTAATACTCTATCCAAATGAACGTCCTGGGATTCTGTGCGGTTATCTTCGACTGCTCAACGTATATATAATAACGATTTAGAAGAAATTCTATTCCCGCTATCAAGGCTAAGGAAGTTGTCTTGCTAAGAAATTTTCAGTACCAGGCATGCGTATCATTGCTTTCTAAGCAAGCATAATAAGCAACGAGCATTTTTAACGCTGTTATAGTATATTCGGTTTCCAAAGCTAATTTCTATCCAAGCTAAGCGATACGAAGTGCTCTAAAGCATACTGATAAAATTTTGTCTCATACAACTTCAATGAGTAAAAAGTGACGATTTGTACTTCCTGATTAAAATTGCCTTCTCCGTTTGCTTAAGATTTACACCAAATCTGCATCGAAATTACCGGCTATCCAAATCTTTTCCTTAAAAGTACCCCTAAATTCGTCAGAAATCATAAGAACTATGACATTAGCATAAGCGATTGCTCTTAGCTGACATGTTCCGACATTTACTAACAATTTGATCAGCACAAGATTCTACACGATTACATGAGTACATGTCCACCCTGTGGTTGTAACAAATAAAGAATAATTCGTGAAAGTCGTGAAAGTAATCATGCTTTCTCTTTTTAACAGGCTTTAGTCGATAGCATGTAGTCATGAATGCATTTAAAGTGTAATCCAACTGTCCCAATAAATATTACAACATTGTAGAAGCTTATTTAAATTGAATTGAAACCTGTTGTCTGACAAAGTTACAAAGTCCAGAAGTTACCACAATTCTTTAACTGATCACATCTTAATAATAAAATTTCTTTGTCTTACCATATTTGCATATAAAATTGGTAACAGTTTCTTATTAAATTGCATAACAAACGTGAAAAGTAATTCTATGCAAAACAACAACAATAACTTAATAGTTGCTCTTCTAATAATTACTTTGAATTATACATTGGAACTCATATTTAATAACTAACTATTCATTTACTATGAATCCTTTAATTTTGTTATTTAATGAGTTCAATTGTTATGTTTGCAGAAACAATTGTTTTTCTGATTGCATAATCCAACTGTCAAAGTCTTGGCCAAATAAAGAAAGAAATAAATAAACATGTCTTAACCCTCAGAAACTAGCTGGGATCTCACAAAACTAGGACCTAACAAAATTAGTTGCTTTACAGCATCTGTTACTCCTCAAAACCAGCTACTTTACAGCATCTGTTACTCCTCATTTTTCCGATGAGAAGTAACCAAAAATATTTTCGCATGTATTATGTTATTATTTCGGAGAGGAGGAGGTATAGAGGGCATAGAACCTTCACAGAACGTACCAAGACATTCCTTGTGCAAGGAACTTAACATCGCTCTAAGAAGATCAGATGTTAGCTTATTGATAGCGAAGTAGAAAAAGCACAACTGCTCTATCAAACACTATCACTTTTCAGGGAGCGATATCAATAACAGCGGGCAGTCAGATAGTAGGCCAGTTGGTAATGTCATTTAGAAATAGTCAAGTTTTAACGCATGTATGTAACAGAGAAAGGATAAAATGGGTTTTAGGTACCTCTTGCCGTATTTAATTATTGTTAGGATATTCGGAGACAAGTCTACTACAATTTTCTTTAAGGCATTTCGTGAACAACTACCACCTTAACTGGCCCGTACAGAACCAGTAGATTCTATTATTTTGGAAAATACTTTGCGACAAGACTTAGTGAGGCAGTGATGGAGCTAAAAGCTGCATAGTTCTTTAAAACAG
>QOCX01000083.1:106437-119698 GCA_005959815.1 Sarcophaga bullata
GAAAAAGTCTAACGTAGTCAAATCTTACGATTTCAGTGGCTATCTCACACCATCTACATGTAAGATGGCTGCACCCTCAAGTCGCTAGTAGAGGTTATGTAAGTTATTCAATTTAAACCAAAATAACTTTCTAGTCACCGCCGTAGTCTGGTAGGTAGTATGTTGGCTTATTAGACGAAAGGCCAGGATTCGAATTCCCGCTCAGACATCTAAAACGAAATATAAAAAAAATATTTCTTCGGCGACTTCCTCTCAGCAAATCTTTGACAAAAACTCTCTGGGAGTAAATAAAATTGCCATGAAAAATTTTTCAAAAAATCTGTCGTTCGGAGTCGACTTTAAACTGTAGGTCTCGCAACTCATGTATAAAATTAACACACACAACATAAGTGGTGTGAGAAGCTAGGCCGTAATCTTAACTGAAAGGTTGTAATGGCCGATTATGGATGTTATGCCTGCACGTTTGTAATCATCGTCCTCTACTGCTGGTTATTGACAGTGATGGCCTGGCTAACGCCGTTCTCAAAAAAATATTGACGCCGCCAGCCCAAAAGCTACAGAAACTGTCGCTTTTGCGGAATACATTGGACGCTCTTGGATCTCATGTTCACGTACCTATTTATTAAGGAATTTTCCTTATTGTTGGAAATGAT
Source organism: Sarcophaga bullata (assembly GCA_005959815.1). NCBI lineage: Eukaryota > Metazoa > Arthropoda > Insecta > Diptera > Sarcophagidae > Sarcophaga > Sarcophaga bullata. The sequence continues at coordinate 107,091 of QOCX01000083.1, forward strand.
TTTTCGATGAAAATTAAGGTCAAACAGAGTAAACATTTCGATAAAATGATTTTATTTTCTCGTGTTATTGAAGACTGAAGAAATGACAATGCATTGTGACAGATGTACCTTCAAGAAAATAGCCGTTATCAACTGTCAAAGTTCTCAAGTTCATGTTGGAAGATATATGGACGTTCATACACGATTGTTTAAGAAATCAAAATTTTTTTCTCTCTCAAATCCTTAACCAGAAAGAAATTTATTGGCGATTTCGCCATCAGTTTCTTGCCAGTGTAACTACAACTTCGATGCAGTGATGAGAGCATTTGAAGAGTTTTAGGAGTTACAGATGCCACATTCCAAATTAGACCTGAATGTGCCTATTAACGACATTGTATCTCCAAATAGAAAACATTATCAGAGTTATGTTGGTAATAATGAATTTATTGTTAAGCCTACTTATTGTTTCGATTCTTCGATATGATAATGTGATCAAAAATGACAGTCCGCGGTAGTGTAGGTTGTAGAAGCTAGGTTGTAATCCTGAATGCTCATGATATGTTATGGTTTTCGGTTTATTTTTCTCATTGTAAAAATATTGTAAAAAAGTTTTCATTTTAAGAGAATTTACACTTTTTTATTTCCTAGAATACAATTTCCATTTTGATTTTATTGTCTTATTCACAGTTTATTCACTATTTCATCTTCCATTACAATAGTTGTGTCGAAAGCGCAATTGTTCTTTTTTTTTTTGAAGACAGAATCCTATTGAGCGGATCAGAAATGTTTCTTTTTTATGGAAAATAAACTTCCATAAACAATATTTTAATATAAAGAGCATAATACCAACAATAAAACATAATGTAGTGTCAGCAGTAGCTCAAAAACAAACTAGACACTAGAGATAGAAATATCTAACAGTCAGGCAATTCAACTTTTACCACTTAAGGAGTGAGCCAGGAAAAGTATGACAATATTTCGATAATTTTTTTTTTCCATTTTAAAATCTGTCAATGACAAAATTTTTAAAATAAAAATAACGGTAATTTATTAATAAAAGAAAATTTTTTTAATGTACATTTTCTTTTGATGCCTACTGTATCGAAAGTATATTGCATGTAATATTGATTGATTGATTGATAATATTCCGTCTGCACATTTAGTTTTATCAGCTTTATTAAATTGGCTTTTAGCGCCTTAACATTGTTGCTTATTAGATGCCTTCTAACCTCACTTTCTGAATGTGAACTATTAAATCCCATGATTATCGATATATGGGATGTATTCCATCATTATATTCGAACATTTTATAAAGAAAATTCGATAATAAATAAACCAAACATTATTCATTATATAAGTTTGCAAAGAAAAAGCGAGCCATTGGAATACGATATAAACACACTTGTGTTACATACACAATACCAATACCAATACATAGAATGTATGAAATAAATATTATGTTTGATGTATGATGTATGATGTATGATCATTCATCAACATTTTCGCAATTTTACTTAGTAAAGTGGAATTCAAATTTATTCAAATGCCACAACGATAAGCACAAGAAAAATATCAGAAAACATCTACAAACACACACACACACACTTACCCTATTAAGGATATACAATGTAACAGGACTTATCAATCAAATTTATTTTCGAAAAAATAAAACAAAACAGACGAAGAACTCAATTTGAAATATAATTTCATCGAGGGCCATTAAAATGAAAAATATTATGTCATATTCCATTCCATTCCATTCCATGCCATTCCATGCCATTCCACAATTTATATCATTTCATATCATTTCACTTTGCATATGGAAAAGGGGTATCAAGGATACTTGCATGCTAGTAACACCGCTACTAATAGTCTCAACTAAAGACTGCTTAAATAATAAAAAACAAAGAAAAACAATTTGTTTTTAAGCTTGCCTGACTTTATTAGGACTCTAAAATGTATTCCAATTTGAATATTTCATTCCACGCAATTCAGTTTTTATTTTTTAATCAAGAATTTTCAACTTCAATACAAAGTAAAATTATTTGAAAACTTTTTATTCCGAAAGTAAACTCAATTCCGGAAAAGTCAATCTTGTTGTTGACTTTTTTTTCGCTTTCTGATTCGTTTGCTATCGTATGAGAGAGATTATTTTCTCCCTTTTATAAACAAAAAGTTCACTTTTCCGCGTGACAAGAGACATAGAAATATAAGTTGAATAATTCAAATAACCAAACTCAAGCACAGAGATTCACAATCTGTGTTTTACAATCATTTCTTTTCCAATTTCTAGGGGTGTAGAGATTGTCAGTACACGTGTGTAACATGGCTATAAAGACTGCCGCTCTATAAATTCGGTATTAGCGTATATACAGTAAACATATACAGTCTAAGAGTGGTTTTTGTCTTCAAACATTCTATAACGCTTAAACACCATTTCCAATTTGATACAGTGGTGTATGCATACTTTTTGCTTTGACTCTATATGTTTGCTTTATTTACGTTAATACCGGATTTATAGAGCGGCAGTCTTTATAGCCATTGGTTCAGTCTGAATAGTACTACAGTTATCGAATAGTGTGTCCCTTAGACTACCTTAGATTCAAGTGGTATAATCACTTGATCCTGATCCATCAGAGAATACTTGATTCATATCCTCTAAAAGGTGTAAATCGGTCGAATCTCTACGGTATTTCGTTATACAACCCTGATTGAAAGCGGATACAACTATTGTGTAGCTTTTTGGAGGATCCAGAGGAACTATAACTAGGATTTTAGGATGTAACATAGCTTCTACATTTTTATACCCTTGTGGCGTTGTGTCTCATTGCCACATTTGCAGCCACTTGCTCGCCAACCTATCTAGTGATAACCAATTAAGAGCAGTGAATAACTCCCTAGATGATGGACACCAGTTACATATTAACGTTACAGCCTTCGTAATGCCTTCAAACCGGGATAGATCATTTCTTTCTCCAAAGCGAACCGCTAAACAGCGGCCCATTATTAAGACCTTTGATCTCGTCCTCAGAAAAGAAAAACCCAATCACGCTGCCTAAAAATGTACAACCCTTATACTGAGCAAATTCTTTCCCAGCTTGGTGGAACTCGGTCAGTACAGGGATTGCGTTTACCAATTGTATCGCAAAGGGCCGCTATGCGTACTCAAGTGTTTTTTTGGTGTCAAGGCTACCACTTCAACCTACAGCTGTGTAAATCAAAACCTCACCATCTGCTCGTTGTGAGAGTATTTGTTTCACATTCATTGCATGAGCATTTTCTCAGCCCCAAACCGATTTTGTGTATTCAGGAGTCTTACTGCTCTTAACGGGTTCATTTTCTTCAAATTTTTTTTAACTATCTTCGAACGATTGGCGCATTAGGTACACTTTCTCAACTGACACTGTTTCACAGTATTTTTCCGAGAAAAAGTGTTTTAGTATTTTCCACGTTGCAAATGTTTTAGAACTACTGTTCGCAATGTAACAACAAAACACGCCATATTAATCAATGTCATTGAATCCTTTTCACCCACCCACCGTCAAAACAATTTTCCCATTCAGGCACATGAAAAAAAAAGGACTTATGCTTGGCATTTTGTATTATTTTTAGTTCTTTCGCCTTTCACTGGTTTGGAATTTTTCTTGTGCCACTACTTTTAAAAAATATTTTTGACACTCACGCAATCATTGATTATTTTATCCCCCCCGTCCGTTTTATTTAAAGGCCTTGTTTTCATGGCGGCATTTTTACCTTCTGACTGGAGTTGTTTAAAACAAAATTTGAATACAATCTAAGGTCGGCATGGTTAACAATTATTTTAACGAAAATAAAATCTGGTTTTATGATTTCACTTTCATTTTAGGCAATAATTATGCAGGCGGGTTGAACCTAACATTGTATAGTTAGCCATCCAAATTTTCATAGCTCAGTTGGGTCCTATAGGGTCTGGTTATAATACCTTTTATCCTATTTCACCGTTTATCTGTAATTGCTGACTGATATTCCTTAACCATTCTGATAGTTTTATGAATCTTTAAATCATCTTTGGCTAGACAAGTTCTAACAATAAATTCCGTTTGTCACAGAATCTCAAGAAAACAAAACTTGTTACAGTCGATGTTCTGTGGTCTCCCCATTTTCATTGTGAATACAGGTTCTTCAGAATTCATAGCGTTGGTATCCCCAGGCTCTAGATGTGTTACCGGTCATGTTTGCTTCTAAGTCTCAAGATGAACTCCCTGCAATCTTAACGCACACTTTATAACTCCATAACGGGCATGAAGTGTTTCTATACAAGCAGATACATTTAATCACCTTTCCTTTGCAAATAAGTATACTCTGTTTGACCTCTACAGAGGACTGAAATTTCACGTATAAAATCAGTCGATTATCTATTGTACTGCACGCCTATGCAATTGCTAATGTGAATTCAGTTTTTTCCATGCAGAGAATTCTACGTCAAAATGCCTCGTTATTTCTTCAAAGACATCGACAATCTTAAATAGTTTTTAGATGAAGTGTAGCCGTTTCAGCGATATTGAGATCGTTTTACTGTCAGTAAAGAGGTTCTAGATATGTCTCCTGATGTGTATGTACGCAAATACGGATTCATAAAGCTTAGCTACTCTCTATCCCCGCTGAAAATAGTACTTGCAGTTAATTCGTATAGCTGGAGAGCAATCTCAGTTCAAACGATATAATTGCGTGACCTGATCATTAGTGAATACTTGGTGGATTCTCTGAATACATGTGAATAATCACACAGTATAGATTGTTCAGACTATTTTCTTTTATACTGCACAGATGAAGCGGGAAGAAATTTGGTGGTTCTATCTGGAAGTTCCAAAGCAATTATACGTTACGATTTTGAAATGATCATGGCCTCTACACTTTCAAATCATTGTAGAATTCTGTCTCTTTAGATCTCTCGAGCACTATTTCTCTAAACTGTCTGTGATAATTACCAATTAAGGGCACTTAGAATGGCCTTAGATGATGTAATTTTAAAGAGTCTCATTATTATCATCCAACATCTTCGTAATACGTTAACCTGAATTGAACCACCAAACTGCACCAGTTGTTCATGTCGTACGCTGAACAGCCAGTGCAAGTTTTTAGTGTTGGTAACACAATTAGGGTCCTTTGTTTTCCGGTAGTAATTACAGCCTTCGTAGTTTTGAATTCTGTACTCATATTCCATTGCAGTGCTTTCGTACGTCAACTCCTTTTCTAATTTCCCTACCTCCTTTACTATCCTCTCTCTCTCTCTTTGTCTCTTTTAGGACGAATTTACAATGGATAATTTTAACCTCTGGTTATTGTAGTTGTCGCAATGAAAAGTACACATATTTAAATCCGACCTAACCTAACATTTTATTTTATGATTCCATGATACTTTACTCTATTAAATAGAGTGATACAAGGATAATAAATTAAAGGATTTTGTACTTCCTTTTGTATACTGCCTACTCTGTCTATATATACGAATAATATGAATAAAATCCTAGTCATTCGTTTTATCCGTATTCTATTGTACCTGAATAGGCAATATTTTTACATAATATTTGTGATAAATAGACCTTTTAACGCAAATAACGGTTATTTTGTGCAAAAGGATTAAAATATTCCTTTCTACTCTGACTATTAGTTACACAATCAATTGAGTGTATGAGTATGTGTGTTGGTGTAAAACAAGCGTAATAATTCATAAAATATGGTATCATGGTAGCCAACCAATACTTATTTCACATTTAATTTCACTTTTACACGTAAATAATAGAAAATGAAAAAACATGGTGGAATTACAGCCGATCAGCAAGGACTTTATGAAATTTGTGTTGCAATATTTGCAGATTTAATGGGTTTTTGGAACTTCTTAATGAATCCTGAATTTAAGAATCCTTTCGCAAAGACAGCTAAAACTGTTTAATTGTGTTGATTTGATCATGAGAACCCATTGTGACGTAGAATATAATTCCAAATATAATCGATTGATTAAATGTCGCAAATGCCATAACAAACATATTATGCCCATTATAGTGTGTTGTTTGTTGGATAATAATGAATTGTATGTGAATAGTGTGGTCATTACATAATTTTCCATGTTAAATAATGAAAAAGAAAAAAAAGAACTACAGAACATTGCATCATAAATTATATTCCTGGTTATGAGCGTAAATATTGTACGCGTAATGAGATCGTTGTATGCAACATATTTAATTTTAATTATTGTGCAAGTATTTCACAGCAATTTCAAAGAGGAATTTAGAAAAAAAAAGCCAAGTACTGAAAATATTTATCGGGTTTTTCATTAAGCGCTTTAAATTTAAATAAATTGAAATTTTTTATTTGCTTCAAAGACCTATTAACATCGTTCAGCTGTCTGCCATGACTTCTCTGGCTGGAGTGCATGCGAAATGTTTAATATTTCATCGCTCTAGGTCATAAACTAAACTATTAGAATACTTACTCCCTATTTCTAAGCATTCCCTGATTGCTAGGTAACCATATAGTGCGTAATATTCCATATCTAGAGTAAATGTTATCTTATCGCTTTTTTCGGGAGCATCTGTGAGCCTATATCCCTGTACGTTAGTGCCCTAACTGTGATTTGGATATCAGTAGAGACATTTAAGCCCATACACTTTATTAAATAATCACTACGACCCTTTAGTCAGGTTTACAAGTTGGCTTCTCTCAGCATCCATGTTGTATGTATTAATTTTATCCATGTGTACTGGGTCCTACAGTTTAAAGTCGACTCTGAGCGACAGATTACAGAATGACAATTTTATTTTCCCCTCAGAGTTTTAGACACAAGTGGCCGAAGAAATTATTTTTTCATTTCGTTTTGTTGGGGAGGTTTGACCTGGAGTTTACACCAAGGCCTTCCATCTAGTAAGCCAACACGCTACCTACTAGATTGCCGCGACTTCGATTGTTGTTTGACTCTGATTACTAGGTACTTGTATAATGCCTACCTTTGAATACCCGGATGCCGAGTTGTCAACCGCGTTTTTTACATTCCAGAACGATCTTTAAGCCCGTATCCATTGATGTTATTGCCTAAATTGTCCAAATTGGTTATCGAGACCTCAAATGGTGGAACCTGGAGTTTAAAGTCGATTACGAACGACAGATTTTTGAGTAACTTTTTATGGAAATTTTATTTTATAATGGCAGAAGTCGCCGAAGAAATATCTTTCATATTTCGCTCTCTATGCCTGACCTGGAGTTTACACCAAGGCCTTCCGTCTAGTAAGCCAGTACACTACCTACTAGATTACCGCAACTTAAATTGTCGTTTTACCCTGATTACAAAATTCTTATATAATGCGGATCGTTGACTATCCGGAAACAGAATTATTAACCGCTTTTTTACATCCCAGAACGGTCTTAGAGCCCATATTCCTGGAAATTATTGCCCTAATTGTCATTTGGATATTGAGACCTTAAATGGTGGCTTCTACAGTTTACAGGCGATTACGAATGATAAATTTTTAAGCAACATTTCATGGCAATTTTATTGGAATCACGGCCTTTCATCTAGTAAGCCAATGCACTACCTACTAGCCTACTGCAACTTCGATTGTCAATTAACCCTGATTACTACGTACCATTGAATACCCGATTATCATATTCGTTAACCGTCTTTTTACATTCCAGAGCGGTTTGGAGCCCATTACCCTGGATTCTCTTGCCTTAATTGTTATTTGAATATCGAGACCTCAAATGGTGGATCCTGCAGGTTTTTGAGCAAGTTTTCAAGGCAATTTTATTTGAACCATGGCCTTCCGTATAGTAAGCCAACACTTTACATACGAGATTATCGCAATTTCAATTGTCGATTGACCCTGATTACTAGGTATTTATATACTGCTTATCATTGAATACCCGTTAACCGTCTTTTTACATTACAAAACGATCTTCGAGCCCATATCATTGAATATGTTATTCTCCTAAATGTCATTTGGCTATCGATACAAGAAAATACCCTAACTTATAAGAAAGTTTGAGGGGAAAACAGCCCGATGGAAATATGCTAAGATTCCAGACAAAATTCAAAAGCTTAAAGATAAACCAATAGGGCCCTTTGTTAACAATTTGCCAACATCCTGTCCATTCGATTGATGTAACCAGGGATGGCAAGTATAGTATATTGTTAGATATTAACACATGCCTTCTTCAACTTACCTCACCTGAAAAGTCATTTGCAAACAAAGCCAATGCATATTTTCATATAAAAAAATAATTTATTTAATGATTTCGTATCTTTTTTTTTTTTGTATTTTGTTTTACAAATATTTTTATTCTGTTTTCTTTTTTTTTTTAGAGTTTTGTACTATAAAAACGTTTGTTTTTTTTATTTTTAATCGTTATCGCCTGACTAAAATTATAAATCAATTTCAATATTGTCCTATAAAACAATAAAACAATTCAATTCAATGTTTTATAAACTAAAAATTCAAAAAAAAATTAAAAAAAAGAAAACTTAAATGTACATGCAGATGTAAATGTAAATGCATGTATGTATGTGTATGTAAACTATTTCTAAATAAATAAATATTTACATAAAATTTAAATATACATACGCTTGCATACACATACAGAGAGATACAAGAGATATACTCTGTCAAATACATACTATTGTGCCTATGCATGAATGTCAGTGTATTTGTTAATATACTTCAATATATAACTACGGTACTAACTAAATAAATAATAATAATGTGTGTACAGTACAGTACAGTACAGTACAGTATAGTGTATACAGTATAGACTAAATTTATTTATTTATTCATTCATTTATTTATTTATTATTAGAATATAGTGATGTTTGTTTGTTTGTATACGATATATATTTGTAAATGCATTTAAAATGTAGGTTGTCTGGTTTGTTTGTTTTTGGTTCATATATTTGCACTCAAATCAGTTTGATTTTCTTTTTTTTTCTTTGCGATTTAATTTTTTTTAGTTGATGTTGGTTTTTATTTGCTTTTCTTTTTTTCAAAATTAAATTCTTAAAAAAAAAAATAAAAAACAAAACGAAACTAAAAAAAAAAATAAAATGCGTTAAAATTCATATCAAAACAAAATATCACAAAAAAAAAAACAACGAATATTCTACATTCAAAACAAAAACATGTCCTTAGAAAAACAATAACAAAGAAAGTCATTATAAAAATAACCGTACTTCTTCTTTTTATTATTATTAATAATAATAAGCAAATAATAGAAATCCTAAATGAAATACATTAAAAAAAATGTAAAAGAAATTCACTTGTTTGTATACGTATATGGAAGAAGAATTATTAAAGAAAATTTTAAATGAAAATGAAAATGAAAAATCAAAATCAAAATAAAAAATCAAAATTAAAATAAAAAAAAAATCAAAATAAAATTAAAATTAAATTAATTCATTAAATTGTTCACAAAAAGAAAAACGAAAACTAATAATAATAATAATAATAATAATAATACGAATAAATACTTAAATATGCAAAGTAACCATCGAAAGGATACTGTAAACTTTTACATCAAACTTGAAAATTATTAAAATAGGTCTCCGTTGCCTGTATCGATTTTGCCTTAAGGCTCTGCATTATTGCACTATTGAGTACATTAAAGATGATGGCAAATATAATGCAGGCCGCATAAACGCCTAAAACAATCCACCACAGCAATTGTTCGTGCAGTTTTTGTTCAAAGTTTTTCAATACAAGCAGACCAATTGTTAAGCCGGCCAAAGCGCCAGTTAAATGGGCAATAAATGATACGGAGGGATAATCATCAACGAAACGGGCATAGACAGCAAAACCCACATCACAGGAAGCTAAAAAGATTCATTTGCAACAGACAGTAGTAGATAAAGAAAAACAAAAAGAGTTTTAAAAACAAAATAAACTGTTTGCAACCAGCAAACAACAACAACAACAACAATAATAATGGATTTTATTTTAATTTATGGTTAGACAAAGATAATCTAAGAGTTTTAAAGTTGAAAAAGTTTGTAAAGTTATTAAAAGTACTGTGGTAAGAGAATGTGTACGATATGATACTGAAAGTATAAACCTTAGTTACATTACAGCGGTAAGCAAAGCCAACATAACCTCCTGCAACTCATTAGTCAATTTCAAATTTACATGAAAAACTCAATTCCGAATCATTTAGAAGGCAAACAAAACTTACGTAGAACTTGAAAATCGAGTTGCACAATTCGATACGGAGTTCACAGCATATCCATATGACATGACCATGCACTCAAATCCTACGTATAGGATATCCAAAGAGGCATGTGTAATTGGCGGTATTTTGTTAATTATCCAATTCAGGCCAAAAGACAATAATGACCTTTCTAACGACTTCCTTCGAATTACGATTATGTTGCCAAAAAAATCCCCACAAAGCAGTAACTTTTTGGGAATGTATTAGACTTTCTTGGATCTCATGAGGTTTTGTTTCTTCCTAAATTCTATAATTTTGTTTAATATTCACGTATCTACCCATCCAGAAATGGATCTCATCGCTGAAGATAATTTTTGAATGAAAATGATCCAACTGATCCAAATCCCATTCAGCAAACGCACGTCGTTATGTATGGTCGCCCTACTAATTTTACAGATGGCCATTATCTACTGGCTCTGAAGTGGGAAAGCTCTATAGAAGCTATTCTATTATTTTGTATTGTTCTGCAACATTTCAAGTGAATCGGACATGTAACCTATGTCTTTGGAGAACTGATCACTATATAGCTTACAACCATGGACGACAATGAAGAATTGGACCTTGGGCTTGAGCGAGTCAATGTGAAGCGTTTATTCACATATTCTCGGTGCCTATAAGCTAGTCTAAATCGTGCACAGCTACGGGTTACACTTTGGATTCAACACCGATACCTATAATCCACTTCGAAACTTTACAACCATGGATGACAGGTTGCGAACAAGTAAAAGTCAGAAGTCTACAAAATATTTCTCTAGCTGGCAACACCAACAAAGCCATGTGAGTATCAGCTTTTAATCTGTACGTGCAGAAACAGAAATTCCTCCAAACATCGTAGTGCACATTTTCCTAGTTGATGCGCTGCAAACAAATTTTTGTAAAAGGCTTGATACACAAACGTGCACAATACACACCTAAACTGATGGCTTCCCCATTAGTAAACTAGGTTTTACTAGACTAATCATTAGTTCCTCTGAAATATCATGATTTACGAAATCTAGAGACTCTATGCTCCATATAGATATACGATATACAATGTATAAATTTAGCAAGTAAGCCCAAGGAAAGTTCTTCTATTCTTACAATAAGTTTTCTTTTTGTTCGTATCCACAAAGTTAAGCAATGCATTTCAGTTTATAGGTTAAGTAAACCTTAATTATTTTTCCCTGCAATTAGTTTCTAGCTTTAACAGAATGTAGTTTCTTTTGTGAAAAACAATTTTCACAAATTCACGACTCCTACTAAGTCAACAGCCTAGTCAATCCTTAAGAGTTCACTCATATTCATATTCATGCTTATAATTGCTGCAAACAAATCCACTGTGCCCAACTTGTAACGTTTCTGAATACGAATTGCAAAATGAAAAGTACAACAACAACATCAACAATATAAAGAAGAAAAAAAAAATTGAATAAACTTACCAAAAAATAAAATGGCTGCCAAACGTAAAATGCCATAACGCATTTGATGATAGTTTATCATAACGTTAGCCAAATGGGCAGCTAGTAAAGCGTAAACACCACCACTGGCGCCAACCAAATAAACATCCGGATCAATTATGCTGGTGCCTGCAAAAAACAACACCGTAAAAATAAACTTTAATACATATACACACACACATAACCACATATATAGACACATTTCCTTGCAACCATCTTTTTTCCTTCCTTTCCTTTCCTGCGTTAAAAACATAACCACATCACACACGTGTATTCACACTTACACAAGCATGAATCATGCACAAAATAAAAGGAAATGTAAACAACAAAAAAAGAATGCAATTATAAACACACACACACAAATCGAAATAAAAATTGCATTCATTGGAAAGGAATTTATGATAGTAGTTTGATAAACTGTTCCATGATGTTAGTTACCTAATGAACCTGCCAGAACACCAGAAAAATATATACAAGCAATACGACCGGAACCATGTACCATCTCCAATGGTAAACCGAAAACCAATTGTATGAGGAGGTTGAAACCCAAATGAAACCAGCCGGCATGCAGGAACATATAGGACATGAAACGCCATAATTCGTGACGCTTATCGGGACGGTATATAAATAAGGAATCAATAGGCACCGGACCCACTGGATCAGCTTCACCAGTATTAAGGGTGTGATACGTAAATAAAGATAACTGTAAAGGAAAAACATAAAACCAAAGAAGCAATTAAAAACAAGTTGTTTAAATATTTAAATTTTTATTTCATAAAATTTAAAATTTTATTTCATTTGACATCGTCTTTGACGAGACATTGTGTCGCGTCTCTACTTAAAGAAAAAAAAAGAAATAAATTCTTAGACTGAAACAAAGAAAAGAAAAGAAAAAACACGAAGACAATAAGAGAACAGCGACAATTCCTTTATAAATTATAATTTGCATTCATAAATATTTAATAT
>QOCX01000083.1:127090-200687 GCA_005959815.1 Sarcophaga bullata
GTTTAAAGTCGGACTCCGAACGACAGATTTTTGAGAACGTTTTATGGCAATTTTATCTACTTTTAGCGATTTTTGTCACAAATCTGCCTAGAGGATGTCGCCGAAGAAATATTTTTTCATCTTGCGTTTTGTTCGAGCTATCTGACCTGGGTTTGAACCGTGGCTTCATATCTAATAAATCAACACACTACCTACTAGACTACGGCGACTTCAGCGAACTTTGAGCAAAATCAAACTTTCTATAGAAATGGGTTGATACTGTAATAGTGAGTGCACAACAAGTTTACTTGATGTTCTATTCGTACATGATTAACCATCAAGTTGAAACTAGGGTTACGTGGCAAGGCCGAAACTCGATGTTGATTAGAGGTCACTGTGAACTACGAATATAAAAATATTGGTAAACGTTTGGACTGAATAATAATATAGAATGGGATAATTGGAAGAATTAAGAGAAGAACAACGTGTACTATAGGGGGGTCGGACTGGTAGTAAATCAGAGTAGTGTACGGCCTTAGAGCATTCTAGAAGGCACCGAAATCTCTGGTCTTACTGGCAACGGACAACATTATGGGATTCGTTAGAGCAATAGGGTTGGGAGAAGCATTTTAAATAACTAGGTTGAGGACGCATCTGCACAACAATAATAGACAAGAATCTAGTTTTAAAAAAATATAAAAGTATGGTTTAAAAACCATACCAACTTATTAAAAAAACTGTTCCAAATCCATATTGTAACTGCCATAATTATTAAACAGCATCTGGGCGTATTAAAAAAAAAGGAAATTTTAAAAGAAACTTTTTATTTCGATTTTTTCAAATGAAAAATAAGTTTCATTGCCTGGCAAAGCATGAAGTAAACCTTGAAATACTTCTAAAAGTATGTCAATTATTCGTAGAAAATATTGACTTATTCATTAAACTAAATTCACACCTGCAGGAATCTTTGTGTCGACTATCACCCCCCCTTTGGAAAACTTACGTTCTTTCTCCCCCCTCAATTGAAAGCAAGTGTGTGGTGCAGTGCATTTACGTGCTTTTAATTGTTACAAGAAAAAGCAAACAAAAAAAAAACGAAAAGAATTTCATTCTTTTTAACATTTTTCTTTAGAATTTCATATCGAAAGTGGAGAAGGGGGGAGGGTAAAAAAAAACTAAAATAAAGAAGAAGAGTAAATACAAAAATTTTTACATAAATTTCCCACATGAATTATTGTGTGTCATAATTCTACGCTAGAGAGTAAGTCAATTAGGAATGTTTAGAGCATAAAACAACAACAACTGAAAACATAAAGAGGAACATGAAATAAAACATTTTATATATATGCCTTGGGTTTCTAACCCCTTTTAGAGTTAACATGAATGAAATTATTCAACCAGTTAAACTGGGTGTACTACTTGCATGATGACGTTGGTTATGTGATGAAATTTTGTACAATCATGTTGCAAATATTATCGCTTTGGTATTAAAATCGTCGAATGAAGTAAAGCAACAATTGTTTTATAAGTTTGGGGGCTTCTAAAATCGAATACTTTAAATAAGGAACTATTATGGCGCTAAAAAATCATTGAAATTATTAAATCAGCAAGTATTAGCGATTTTAAATAATCTCTCTGAAGATCTATGCTCAATTGAAACACTCTTTATTAACTTGCATTTAAGCAGTCACCTTATGAAAGTCAGTTTGAAAAACAATTCATTGTGCATGTTTTTATTTATTTTTTTGCAATTTTTTTTGTTTTTGTTTTTTTTTTTTACAGGGAAAATTAGGAAAACAATTTTAAGAATCTATGCTCCAATTGAAACACTCTTTATTTACTTGCATTTAAGCAGTCACCTTATGAAAGTCAGTTTGAAAAACAATTCATTGTTGCATGTTTATTTATTTTTTGCAATTTTTTTTTTTTGTTTTTTTTTTTTTCTACAGGGAAAATTAGAGAAAACAATTTTAACAAACTTCGTATTTATTTGATTCATTTACAGAATCGTACAAATTTTTATTTGTTACACAAAAATGGGGTAAAATTATTACGCATCAAACCTAGCTCGAAAAAATAAGTTTTGTTTTAAAATTCAAACGAAACCGTCTGACACTTCCCTTTCGTTAGGCTCTATTTTCACTCATTTTATCAATAACACAACAGGAAAACTTTCGAACTTTGACGTTAACGGCTTGTAAGTTAACTGTTAAATTGGTTGTCATTTATTCAGTCTTGTATTTGCAAGTCATCAGTTCACAATCAAAGCCAAAGACGGTATAGTTGATAAATAGGCTCTGTGACAACATCTGACAACTGCATTCAATTTTCATCGCAAATTATCTCTGCGTAGGGCAGGCCTATTTTGCGTGAAAGACATACAAGAATGTGTGAATTTCGAACAGCCAAACATAGATGAGATCAAAAAGGTAATCAAATTCGACTTAGTTTTTCAACATTGATGTTGGTGTGTAATTTTATATCATGAGTTCTCGCACTTACGTTCCTAGTCGATCTTGGAGGGCGTATCTTTTCATAGCAATTTTCTATTTACCCTCAAGCAGTTTTTTGCCGGAAATCTACTGAGAGGGAGTCGCCCGAAAAATATTTTTTCAATGGTTTTCGTTTGTGTTGACAGGGGTTTGAACGTGGCATCACGATCTAAGTAGCCAAACCATTACCGTAACTACAAACAACGGCGAAATCACACTGTTTGTCTATTGCAATTTTAGGCTGACGAGTTTATAATCGAGTCCATATTTCGTGGAGAATACGTTGCTCAGGCCATTACGTCGAACTGCAAATACGTACATCAACGGAATTGCCCAAACCTCACATACATCTAACGACAAATTTAATAGGAATACTCTGGTAGTAGAGTCCTCCTTCATAAACAAGAGTTAGGCCGACTGCTACTCCCAAAACTTTGTCCAACAGAGGACATGTGTATTCTACGAAACGGCAGGATGGTACAAACCTAAGGTCTGTAGCATTGGTCATTCGAATAGAAAATTCGTAAGAATTCCTGATGAAATCTTCGCTTTTATGGGGCTTTGCATTCTGAAATTGGGTTGTTTGGGTTTGAAGACAAAACTTTACGCACCACACCACTCCGCCGTCTATTGAATAAGAATAGTCCAGCACAAGAGAATTGAGAATGTGGAAAGCCTTACGTTGACCCCCTTTTTTAAAAGACGCCACTGAAAATATAACAAATTCGCAACCTGTACATACATATGTATGTATGTCTGTATGTTTGTAGAATACATATATGCTCATAGGTGAGTGCATACATTCTGTTTGTTTGTTTGTTTACACGTTTTCATCATCAGTTTACCAGTTCTTATTTTCACTAAATTCGGTATTTTATTTTTTTATTCTTTCTTTATGTTCTGTGTTATTTAAGGTCAACAATTAAATTGTGCAACTAAAATATTTTTTTGTTGAAGAATTTTCATTCTTTCATTTAATTGTTGTAATTTTCACAAGGGTTCATAAGGAAAAAGGGTACACAATAATAAATAAAAAAAAAAAAAAACGCATAAAAAATGCATAAAAAAAAGACGACCAGGAACTAATTTCACTTTAAGCTGCGTAATACAACATAATAATTCACATTTTAAGCTCTTTTGTTGTTTTAGTTGTTGTTGTTGACCCCGAACAAAGAATTATTATATAATGAATGCGTGGTAAAGACAGAAAGACAGAAGAAAAAAAAAATGAATTTGTATGATGCAGTATGACTAAATGGCTGATACCAGATCAAAAGTATTTTCATGTTAATTTTTTGTTGTTGTTGTTGTTATTGTTGTTATTGTTGTTGTTAATTCTTTCTTTATTTAATTACGCAATTAATTTGCAGACAAAGATCTTACAAATTGAAATGTCATCTGATTAAATTACTCAACGACTTCATCATTGTGGGAGTTTAAGAACTTTATTTCCCATACAGTGAGAAAATAACACTTACAATAACAAAAGGCTGACTGGCAAAAGATTTTAAACGAATGTACGAATTACAGAAATTCCAATTGAAATAAATTTAATTAGCTGAGGCGGCTGTCAGTTGAATCTAAGCAAACATTGTGATACTCTGGTATAATGCCGATGAGGGTAAAAACATGAGTATTTTAAGACAGAATAAGCATACTAAGAAGGGTACACCCATGTTCACCTGAACCATATTGTTGTGACATCCAAACGATGGAATACTTTTCATGTCCTTGCCTAGAATTTGTAAATTCGAGTTTCCCTACGTAACTCGACTTAGGGCCATTTTTATAGCTTGCCGTTAAAGTTGAGTTTAGTTAAAGGTAACTTTAGCTAAAGTTCAGTTTAGTTAAAGGTAACTTTATCTAAAGCTCAGTTTAGTTAAAGATAACTTTAGCTAAAGTTCAGTTTAGTTAAAGGTAAGCTGTAAAGTCAGCTTTAACTTTTCGTTACTACAAAAATATGACAGTGCCGGTGCAATGTCGATAAAACTGCTCAATTAAACAAGTTTTTTTTTATACTCAATGGCAACGAAGAGCCTCCTTTTTTGTTGTTGTATTTCCTCATTTTGTTTATATTTGAAGTTGCCATATTGAAAATAATATATAATATGGCAAGTTCAACAATAAACTTAACTATAGAAGTTACTGGCAGAATGATCCTCCCTTTAGTTTAACGCTCACTTCTATCTTATACGTACATACATACTTAATCTGTCATGACAAACCTTTCGTCAGGATTAAGACCTAGCTTCTGACACCACTTATGTCATGTGTATTACTTTTATACATGAATTGCGGGACCTACAATTTAAAGTCGATTCGGAACGACAGATTTTTGAGAAACTTTTTCCTGCCAATTTTATTTACTCTCAAAGTTTTTACCAGAAATCTGTTGCATCTGTTGAAATCTGCGGTTCGAACTGAGGCCTTACATCTAAAAAACCAGCACACTACCTACTAAATTGCAGCGACTAGGTATAACTGTATACCGGACACAACTCGTAGAAAACTTGAAGAAACTAAGAAAGTTTGGACAGATACACACTGCATAGAGAAAATATGGTTGATATCGCTTATTTCCTCTCTTTCAACCTACTTAGCTAGACTGTAGATTCTAAACACAAATATTTCAATTACTTATCTGTCGTCATTGAATGATTAGAATGTCCAAAAATAAGGACAGTTTTGTGGAACACCATTTTGACAGACCCACCAGAAGGGTAGCAAATCTTATTTGCTATAATTGGGGCCTCGGGAGGAATTAATGAGATTTTAGAAAATTGGACACAGCCAAAGAAGAAATCTTTTAAGGGAATTAAAACCTATTGAAGAAGGAGGGCATATAAATATAAATAAATTCCTTCTGAGGTGCATTCCCAGTACAATATGTCGTCTAGTGACTAGTTCTCATCAGTGCAAAATCTACTACTGAACTTAAGTTCTATGAAACTACGAAAACCGGTATGTTCCGGTTATTATTCTCAACCTAATGTAAACTAAAACCCGTTTGACTTGAGAAAATTGTTCGCCTCTCTTCATTCTTCTCCTTTCGCCATGTGTACCCCTCTATGAGGCCTCTCTTCTATGAGACCTATTTATTATTGTTTTATTTTCGCTTTTCTTTTTACAAAATTGAATGAAAACTTATGATATTTTTAAAATCAGAACGTGCATATGCTGTAACTATGGTTGCAATGAATAAAATTTAATGCCTACACAGATTTAAAACGGCCAATTAAATGCTTAATTTATCGTTACAAAATCTAACTACAGCCAGCGGCATCTAAATGAGAATTATGCGAATTATTACTAATTAAAATCACAAAAAATAAACTGTAAAAAAAAACAGTTATTTTAAATGTGACCGGACCAGACGAACCAAACCATACGTTTTTACTCTGTTCGCTTTGAATTAAGAATTAAAAACAATAAAAAAAAAAAAAAATTAAAATTATTTTAAGCGAACAGAAAGCGTAGAAGAATAGAACGCGATAAATGAAATCTACAAGAGATAAATTGCTATTTCCTGTCGCGCTAGTATTTTGTCTATTTAGTTTTTCATCTTATCTTGTCCAGAATTTATATTCATTTCCATTGGCAACCTCGGGCATCATTAAGCTGATGATTTTCATTTCATATTTCATACGCTGTTCTAAATCTCTTTCTATTTTTTTTTTTTTTTTTTGTTAATGGCTGCACAGTTGCTACTGGCAATTTTATAGTAACTCATACCCTCTTCTTATTCTTCTTTCTTTTTTTCAAATAATTTTCCTGTCCAATGCTGCTCTCTGCACCTACTCCTACCCCCCCCCCCCTCCTTTAGCCATAGCTTGTTGCGGTAATAAAACAAAATCTAAAATAATTAGACGATGGGCGACAATAATAAATAAATCTTGCATTTAAAGTATTCCCCATTAAATGTCGACCAAACGAAATCCGGCTAATTAGGAAACAGTAAATGGTTTGTAAAAACACAAACGTAATGTGGATAAGAGAAATACCGATTATTTTAAAGCATTTCTTTGTATAAGTAAGTACATCATTGGCAATTTAATGATAATTCTTCTAGTTTAATGCCAATTAATTACGGTAATACCCGTAAGGATACATTTCACAGTTGTAAACATCTGGAACCCTATAGAAGCATACAGTTAGTCACGCATAATCACGAATGTTGTATGTAAAGTTTTACGAACATATTTTTCATTTAAATTTGTGAAGAGTTTAGATAAAGAGAACTACAGAGTTCTTAAATCAAATTCTTATAATTTATGGCTTAAAATGTATAAGAAAGAAACTTTAAACTGTCTTTGTAAAACTGATTAATTAAGTAACTATAGAAACGCACATAACACAAGGCTAGTTCCCGCATGTGCTGTGCAATGATATATTAGGTAACGTGCAGTGTTTTCCTCCTTCTCATTCCGCAGCAGTGCCGTGAGCGAGCGCCTAACCGAAGAGCAAGTTTTTCTATTACCCAATGCCTCGTGGTGACAAAGATCACATATTAAGTGTTAAACCGAAAAAGAGAAGTTAGTTAGTTAAGGGTTAAGGTTCAGCCCGCTTAATCAAACTTTCCTCCCAGAAAGCCTTAGGTTAGATTAGGTTAGCGGATAGCTTTACAGACAAGTTCACTCGGTAGCCCATTGTGTTACCCAGTGTGAAGTACACCTTGTCATGATCCATTATTAGTGGGTTTACACCACCCCAAATTCCGGATGAATGCGGCCGGTTCCCTTCAAACGTTCTGCCACCCGAAAACCGATGACATTTAATTCGAGGTGCAGGGCACTCACATAAATGGTACCAATTCCGTTTCCTCCACATCATGGCAGCCTCCGCAGTAATCCTGGTGAGGCAGACCGAACTTGTCAGAGAAACTACCAATAGCGCAATGTACCGTTAGAATTTCTGTTAGAATGCGAACCGTTCTCTTCCAGATAATCTTAGCCAAGGAGTGATATTTTTGCAATAACCCAGAAAATGCATGTCATTACCCCAAAAAATGGAAGCCATCGGCAAAAAGTGCAAGTCCCGTTTATATAGTGAACTTTTCTTGGCTTATTTGAAGAAAACAATAAACTTCAGCGCCTGTTTTGGATTCCTTGAGACAATGACTATCCTCTATATACCTTTACGTCTCTTTTATGCGATTTTGCATGATTTATAGAGAATTACATTTTTTTTGCTAATTTAAAAAAAGAAGTTAGCTTCGCTGTCTACGTCTGTGATCCTAAGTAACGCCCGAACGTAAGGAAACCTGTTTTAGAATAAGTGATGTGAGACGCTAGGCCGTAATCCTGACTGAAGGATTGTAATGGCCAATTATGTATGTATGTTATGTATAGATTAATAGATTTTCTTTCTTTACTTTTCCCAATTTTACAGTTATGTTAACTTAATAGTCTTAACATTCACTGTAAAAAAAAACAAAAGACTTGTTATCCTTATAACCTAACAAGTCCTTCTTGTTTATTTAAAAGAAATAATAAAAGAGACCCCATCTCCATACTCAAAGGTTAAAAAGTGTTTCATTTCAATTACAAAATTAATTCCCAATAATACAAAAAAAAAATTAATTTTCAGTTGCAACTCGGCAACTCTTAACATACAAAAGAACCAAGCAACAACAATTAAACAAATTGTAACGGAATCAATTTCATTCAATAACGAAAATCAAAATCAACAACAACAAACAATACAATCCAATGAACGTTAAACGTTAATGAATAAAATAAAATCCAAAAAATATACTCACACACTATCATCGCTAATAAATAAATGGAAAAAAAAGAAACACAACAACAATAATAACCGATATTTATTCAAATTCAATTATTTTTCTTTAACGTCCGAAACAAACGATAGGATTTACGCGTACAGTAAAGAAAACAATTTCGTGATATTCGTTTATCAATGGAAAACAAAAGAAACAAAAAAGAATTAACAAAAACAATACACAAGAAAAAGCGAACAAACGTACATGACAGTTGAGCGCGATATACTAAAAAGAAATTGAGTTGAATTTTTAACACACAGCTGTAAAAAAAAGTACTTTTACACTAGTTCCAGTCGTTTGTGTGGGACAAAGGGGTTAAAAAGGGTAGAATTTACATACTTTGTGATGACAGAGGGATATGATGAGATCATTGCTGTAAATGTCTCGTGATAAAAGTGTAATTAAGCTTGAGCAGGTAATTAATGGTTAAATAACTGCTGTGCTACTGATTTTTAACTCGTTTAAAAAATTCCGCTTTTAATAAGGGATTCAATAGTTTAATAGTAATTTAGAGCCTGTTTTTGAAAAACGAACGTGGGAAATAGTTTGTATCATTATGTATTGATAATGAATTGGTGAGAATATAGGGGCGTCTATTTAAAATGGTCAGAAGTTATCATGTTCTGTGATACACGTAGAATAAAATCAAGGAAGAAATCATCAGGGGCTGCTCAGGGTTTAACACTTGAACCGATTAGGTGAGGTCAATGAAAAATGAAGTTCCACTTAGATCTGTAGTTAGGCATTGTGCTATCACAATGAATATTCAACAGCAGGATCGAACATTCCCTATAAGAAAACTAACAGAGTCCAAAATAAGCCTAGCTTCTCACACCACTAATGTTGGGTGTGTTATTTTTATGCATGAGTAGTAGGACCTACAGTTCATAGACGACTCCGAACGACAGCTATTGTAACAATCTTTATATTACAGCTCGCCCAAGGAAGTCTTTTTATTAGAAGCATCCTGACACATAAGGTCAAAGACAATCATTTACCGGCATGCCAAGTCCTTTGGAAGTTTACATACAATCAAATCATCAGATGAAAATGCCAGATGACTTACATCTGCTAGGACAGAAGTAATATAGCAACTGTTGCTAGCACTAAAAGGGATGATGCATAAAGAAAATTATATACGATAATGCGCCAGATCAGAACATGGCTTTCTAAACATTTTTAAATTTTAAGGCTTTTTTATATGCAGTTATATTTGCCAAAATATAAAAGAGGCACTATGGTCTACAGTCACAGAAAAAAGTCTACATACACCAGTGTATGTAGGATTCTGCTAATTTGTTTATAGTTTTCAAGTAATTTATAGGTTATATTTTTTATATTCGTTATTCTTAATAAAAACAACGCCATAACACCTTTTTCAACTGTACGTGGACTTTGTTTTTTGACTGTATTTCCGTATTGGTTAATTAAACTCATGAATTCGTATAAAGGTAGTGACTTCTTTGACTAATTTCTCCTTCTTTGATCAAAAATAATTCGGTAAGGATCAAATAAATTCAAAAACAAAAAATTGCTTAAAGCAGACAACGATCCAAGTGATAGTAAGGCTTTTCTTACGAATTTCTCTTTTAATTACAGCACAAACGATTTGAGCAAATTTACCGCACACATATAACTCCTCCTACTCCTCACTGGACAATCTGTGGCCTTCAGTTAATCCATTTGTTAAAGATAATTGATGGACAACAAAAGAAAAAGAAAAGAAAAAAGGAAATTATCGATCAAATGGTCAGGGAAAATAATTACTGTTTGGTTGATTAGTTAAAAATCAAAAAAGAAAAATCAAAAATTTATAAATATTCCCTGTGTCCTTTCATTTGTTTCCTTTCTTTTCCATTGTTTTTGTCACGCACACTGTTTTTTAATATTTTTTTTTGTTCATAATCTTTCCACAAGTGAAATTCATGAAAAGCTAAAATGAACTGAAAAAAAATCACCTTCATTATGTATTCACAGTGATAATTTCTGTTGTTGTTGCTATTGTTTATGTCCATTGACGACGTTTTTTTTTTTTATTGAAATTGTGGTTGGCCTTATTAGCCTGGTCTAAATACGCATGGTATAGGGTTTATTATTTAATTTCTATTTTTGCTTTCCACAAGAACAAAAAGAAAACAAAATCCTTTGGCTAGTTTTACTATCAGTTTTTTCTACTTTTTGCGTTTTTTGCCTTCGAAAGCAAAACACGCAAACAACACCACATGATGTCATTTTTTATGGTGTTTATGTTGCCGCAGCCTTGTACTCCTTTATATTGAATCAATATTTACTGGCAATAAAGTAGAAAAAAAACCGGAAGAAAAAAATTCACTTCAAAACGAAAAAAAGCATTTCCTTTTTAAGTATTTGCCACCCGCAGAGACATTTGCTAATTGTGGTTGCATTTGTTTTTCATGAATTACTTGAGAATTTTCTGAACTCCAAATTGTGGATTTTGAGCTGTTGATGAGAAACACATGCTGCCAGAATGAGTAACTATCTGAGGCGGATTTTAATCAGGAGATGTAATTGGGCCGAACTTGTTTAATAATAAACCCGAAATTGCAGTGACTACGAACGACATTCATTACAGCTACACGATAACTAAGTTCTTGAGGGCTCAACAGTAGGACATGGCATGTAAGGGATGTAATTTTAGCAAGACGGTGCCATCTGCCACAACCTACAGTCCAACAATCGATTTACTGCACCCACGATTTCCAGAACGAATAATCACAAATATTCGAATGTCAACCATAGTCGCCATAGTTTAGTAATAGTCAAACTATCCACATGACAGATGAGCTCAGTTTAACTATACAAGAGCGTGCGGAAGACACTTTATGGTAGTCAGGCTATCTGCGTACTTTGTTCCCATAAGGTTTTCTCTAACTTAACAAGGGACTGTCGGAGTTAAGTAAATCAGCTGGATAGGAGAAATAGTATCACAGATTATTAAAAGAGGAGTTCTCACGCCACCCATAGGGTTGTAGTCTTTCCATGGAATAGGAAAATCAGTTTAAAAAGATATTTTTGTCGAAAAAGAAGATAAAGAAGCGAAGAGTCTTTTTTATTTTGATTGAATTGAAACAATCTTAACTTTTCCTTTCTCCGTAGTCTAGTAGGTAGAGTGCTGGCTTTTTAAACGAGAGGTCACGTTTCAAAGTCCAGATCAGACATCTCCAACTAAACGAAAATTGAAAACATATTTCTTCAGCGACTTTCTCTCAGCGTAATTCTGGCAAAAATTCTCAAGAGTAAATAAAAATTGGTAAGAAGAGTTTCTCAAAAAAAATCTATCGTTCGGAATCGACTTTAAACTGTATGTAACGCCACTCATGTAAATAATTAACACACACAACATAAGTGGTGTGAGAAGCTAGGTTGTAATCCTGATTGAAGGTTTGTAATGCCCAATTATGTACGTATGTATGTAAGTATTCTAATGTCAACTGGCCATCCAGATTATGCAATTTTAATGGAAAATTTTATGAAAAGAGTGACAAAGGTTTATCATCACAGCCATGGCCAGAATTTGAAGAATATTTGATTACATACTAAAAATACGTTTATTCTTACAGTGAAAGAAAAAAGTCTACATACACCTTTTTATTTTTATTTAATATTCTTTTCATATTCATTTTGCTCTTCAAACACTCTTCATTGGACATGATTTATACAACACTATGTCACATTTTTTCAATTGATAAAAAGCAGCGGTGTATGTTGACTTTTTTCTTTGACTGTAAGTTTCAATCTCTTTCAAAATGTTGCCAAAGTTTTAATTTGAATCTCAATTTTAATAAGCAAAAATGCAAAAAACCAAGGAAGGGAGTGAAAAATCACAGACATTTACTCTTCTAATGTAATAGAGCAAGTCTTTAGCTTCTAATATGCTAACCGTATGTAGAATAGAATCGCTAATGATAATATAAACATCATCTATTCATCATTCTCATATCAGCTGTATTCTCTTTATAATTAATGATAATTTCTCATGGAAACAAGAGATACACAAGAAAGAGAAAAAGATTATTTATCAACATACACCAAAAACGTTGCTGTTTAAAATGTAATTTGTCGTTGAAACTCCCCATTACCAATGCCATTATTTCGGTAGCGGTTTTCTATCAAAAATTCTTGGCAACAGTTTAGACCGTCTATTTGGTAAGCAAACAAATGAAAAAGCACCAACAGGGAATCCAACAACTTCCACTGAGACACATAAAAATCATTCTCTATGCCATAGACTGTGGGTCAGTATATTAATCATGTTGATACTCATCATTAGACACCAGGATAATTACACAGTACCGGGACACACAAACCAACACAATTACAATTACAAGGAATGTATTATGGAAGCAATAAAAAAAAAGTACCCCAACGAGATGTGGTCATTATAATTGTAATTATTCATGATCAAAAAGTGTAGACCGCAGAAGCAACAAATACAACGACAGACAGACAGACAGCCGGACAGACATCTATTCATTTATTTATCCATCCATCTATCTAGTCACCACCAAAACAAAAAACCAAAAATTTAAAAAAAGGGTGTCCTTTAATGAAAAATGTGTTGATTTATGTAATTAGAATTGCAAGATTGGTTCACCGTACCGTACCACGTATAATCATTTTTGTGCATCTTGCACAAACAAAGTCTTAATGATTGAATTCAGTCATTGGGATTGAGTCTTAAAAATGGGTTGTAACCTTATCGGTTTTTTCTTCTTTTTTTATTTTTGATTCCTTATCAACTCCATGTAAAAAGTAAACAATTTAAAAACCATTAAAGCAGTTACACATTGTAAAAGAAGTCATTATCCTTTAAATTTTCAAAAGAAATTCCGATTATATGAAATGCATGTGCATGTGCATGTCTCTTATTGCTGGCTGCTCTGTTCCTCTGCTGTTCCATTCATTGATAAACTTTTTATTATGTTCTTGGCCAAATACCAAAAAAATATCCAAAGTCAGAAGCCAATAAGCAACAACTGTTTATCACCGAATTCCGTGCTGTAAACTTCTTTTAAAATTTATCTCAACTACCGAACCGAACTGTTACAACCAAAATTGTGTGGCATTCCCAAAATACGGGCATCACGTATTCCTTACAACACATAAAATGTGTAGAATATGACCCATTGGAGCAATGTTTTTTTTCTTTTCTTTTCTTTCTATCGTAATGACAAAAATTGCAAAGAGATAAGAGAACTACAAATTGCACATGGGTACAGTGAAGGTATTAACAGATACAGTAAGCTAACCACGCTATAAACTGCATGCTTAACACACAGAATCTATATATTGAGCTTTAAGAAGTTCTTACTCTGAACCAAAGTTTCTTTGGGTCTAAAATATCTTGTCAGTGGGCTGGTTCTCATGTAATTTCTACACATGGCATGATGTCCGATTCAAATTTATTTTCACTGTAAGTATCTAGAAAAACTTTACATACATAATTCTTCATAATAGTGGTGGGACTTGCAGTTTAAAGTCGACTCCGAAAAACAGATGTTTGAGAAACTTTCCATGGCAATTGTATTCACTCTTAGAATGGTTGTTAGAAATCTGCTGAGAGAAAGTCACCGAAAAAATATTTTTTCATATTTCGTTACGTTCGAGATGTCTGAACTGGAGTTTAAACCGACGCCTAACGTCTGATAAGCCAACACTCTACCTACTAGACTACGGAGAAAGGAAAAGTTAAGATTGTCTCAAATCCATCTAAATTGAGAAGGTACTTCACTTCTCTATCTTCCCTTTTGACAAGAATACCATTTTGAACTGCTTTTCCCATTCCATAGAAAAACTCATATGCCATGAGTGATGTGGAAACTTCTCTCTTAATAAGCTGTGGCCCAGCTGATTCAGTTAACTCCGACAGTCCTATGTTAACCTAGAGTTATTCTCACAGGAACGAAGTGCGCGGATATCTTGACTATCAGAAAGTGCACAGCCTTTGAGCATATCGGTCTTAACATAAACTTCCGCTAGAAAATACCTGCGAGTTTCCCTTAGGTTTCGAGTATTCTGTTCTGGATTTGGATACCACAGAATACTTGTATGTAGTTTCGGAATTAACCAATTTGCTTTTATTATGTTGTCTCGCCTTCCTCTGGTCTTCACTAGCAGTTGCAACGATCTGCCACTAACGTCTCAGACAATTTCATCAAGAAGAGAAAGAGCTCACCTTTCGGACATCCACTGGTAGTGCCCATTTTCGTTATTTTGTCGAAACCTACAATCGCTGTCATCTTTCAATCGTGTACAGTGCTGCCAAATTAAAAATGATTGATCGCAAGTGATGGAGTCTTGAAATAGCGGCGAAACGTGGCGAATATAGAAGGAGGTTTCATGAAAATGGTCTGGTTATTGCGGTATCACAGACTTTCTTTTTTATGTGCAACAAGTTGGTGATCATCCTGTGGTTTAGGTGTCAATCATAGTAAAATGAAATTGAATTGGTTTTCCTCTGACGATACAAGACATCTGCCTTTAATTTGCCAGTCCTCAATAGGAAGCAATTGTACCTATCCACAAGAGTAAGGTTTTAGATCCTAAACTCTCTCCTCCACTGAAACAGAGGGTGGCAGTAAAGCTGTAGTAAAACTCAGCCTGCGCTATCGACATGTTGCAATTATAGGAAGCAAAGACATATTCGAGTCGATAGGACTCCAACCGTACCAAGTCGCCGTAGTCTAGTAGGTAGTGTGTTGGCTTATTAGACGAAAGGCCAGGGTTCGAATCCCCGGTCAGACATCAAAAACGAAATATGAAAAAAAATATTTCTTCGGCGACTTCCTCTCAGCAGATTTCTGGCAAAAACTCTGAGAGTAAATAAAATTGCCATGAAAAGCTTCTCAAAAAAATCTGTCGTTCGGAGTCGACTTTAAACTGTAGGTCCCGCCACTCATGTATAAAATTAACACACACAACATAAGTGGTGTGAGAAGCTAGGCCGTAATCCTGACTGAAGGGTTGTAATGGCCAATTATGTATGTATGTATGTAGGACTCCAACCGCATTGGGAGATGATATTTTAAAATTCCGACAATGCACTGCTGGCTTGACCACACAGATTATATTCCAAAAGCATGTTTTTTGCACGAAAACGTAATAAAGTAGCTCGTATCTCCTCCATTAAAGTTTAAAGTCATTGAAGAAATATTTAATATTACTTTTGTTACAAGATGTAAAATATGTACGTATGTGTATAGCCAAGAACGGCAAATATGCCAAAAGCTGTTGTATTTCATTTACAGTAGAGTATTTTACCTTATTTCAAATAAGCCAAATGTCAATATGATGACGATGACAATAACGATGACGATGACAATGATGACAACAACTGTATTTAACTTTTGTAACTTAATGCGTGTCAATACATAAGCAAATTGCCAGACACATACACATATGTACACATGCATATTTACATATGTATTTATGTTTGCATGTACATATACATACAAACGCGAAAGGCAACAAAAATATATTTGTTTTGGAAGCAACAATACAAAGAATATCATCATCACACATATAGGACTTGTATTTCGTATTCCTTTTTATTTTTTATTTTTTTTATTCCCCTGGCATGTAAATTTAAATTCATACTCTTGCTCATTCATTCTCTCTCTCTCGTTTATAAAGTCCGCTGATGGCAATGATGGCAAGGATGACGATGATGATGATGATGACAATGACGATGATGTTGATTTAAACGGAAGTTCTTTTGCACCTTTTGGAAGACTTCCTTTTTATCGTTATCGCAACCGCCGCTGGAATCAAGTGTACATGAGCGCCACATTTTATTTGTGTCTGTTGCCATTGATTCGCTTGAGAAAGAACAAATATTGTCAACCGAACAACAGAGATGGCAGTGTGTTGCAATGGGACTCACATTCATTCATTGGGGCAGTAATTTTGTTCAATTTGATATTGTTTAAGGGATACAATAAGAAATTTAAATTAAATTTATATTCAGCCTTCGTATTCTGTCTTAGGAAACCAAATTGTTTTCATTGTTTTTTTTTTATTCGATTTTGAATGCGTAAAAAACCCAAATTCCTAATATCAATCACCGGATATTAGTGTCAGAGCAGCTGGACAATGGTAGAGATCAATTCAAGACATCTATTCCAAAGTAGAGAGGAATGGGGAAATAGTATGACGATCTTGATGCATTGGTCGAGCGTAAGCATAGGTATTGTTCGAGGCTAAAAAAGGCCTCTTTACGAAATCGATAATTTCAGAAATTTCCCAATTTTAGAGGCTTCAAGGCCCATATATCGGCCATACGGACTGTGTGGATGAATATTAAAGCAGACAATATCTGTGGGAAATATATTAGCCAACTCACTGATAACCAGGCTGTTGTCAAAGCAATGTGATGTGAGAACCTCATCATGACCTTGCCTCTCTTGACGATATGGTTGAGCAATACAACATTCCCATCAAATTGGTACCGGAACACAGTTCTATAATGCTAACTATTATGCAGGCATAAAGGCATACTTTATTCTCTGCTTTAAAACAAAAAAATATTTAATTGAGCATTTACAAACGTTCATTTTTATAAATATTAATCTGATTAAAAATGCATTTTACCCTCTATACGCGAACTCTATTTTGATTTTGCACGTGATAAAAATAGATTCACGTCTCCATCTCAATTATATTTTACATGATATTTGCCAGGCAACCTTTAACACTGATTGTATGCAAAAGAATGTAAAAATAAGCAACTTATTGAGAAGTTTTTCTTTTAATATTACATGGAAAGCAACAAAAGAAGTTGTAGTCGGTAAATACGACTATTGAAGACCCTTCATTGATTTTTGAAACAAAGTTGGTGCTGTGAGAAACTAGATTGTAATCCTGACTAAAGGGTTAAGTAAAGTAAGCAAGAAACAAAGGCTTTAGATTTCCATTTGGATAGGAAAGTTGTAAGTGAAAGCTTGTTGGAAGAAAATTTGATGTTTATTCTCATTCGTCAAGCAACATGGGTATGAAGTGAAGCCACAAATGATTACTTCTATCTCATGCCACCATATTGCCTCTTTTAAGTTGCAACACATAGCTGAATAATAAAGTTTTCATGGAAATCCAAAAACAAATGAGGACTGCCATTTTTTCATAAGCGAATGCTACAGCCTTGTGTTACAAACAACAACAGAAGCTCAAAATATATAAGAGGACTCTACTGTAACTTGGGTAATGCCATGAAAGAGAAATAAAATAGTTGCAGCTATGATAACAACAAAATCTTTAACAATAATGACAATAACATTTGAAATGTAAATGACAGGGAATAATAAGAATACAGCATGAGAGTATACATGCATACATACACTTAATCTGGATTGTAAATTTTCCGTATTGGCTTTACAATTTCAGTTTCAGTTTCTTTCATTTTATTTTTCATTTTTTTTCCTTTTTTCTTTCATAATAAAACAAAAGAAACAAAAAAATCCCGCGTGCAAATAAAATGCCAATACATTGAGTTCTTGAGATGAAAAAGAAAAAACAGCTCATAATGGCAATGAGCCCAATAAACAAATACAAATAAGGGTATTGGAATTGGCAATACAAGAAATTCGCGTTTTTTTTTTAAATCTCAAACTTAATTAAACATTACCACACGCTTCATTACTTTCCATAGCAGATGTTCTTTCTTCCTTGTTTTCCGTTTTCTTTTTCTCTTTGTCTTCATTAGGTTTTTCTAGGTTTTTTTTTAAACGTTACGCCTCTCTTCAAGTACCTTTTGATTTTGGGCATATAATTCGCGATGTGAAAACGCAAACATTGAAATCAAAAACAAAAAAAAAAAGAATAAGAAATGTTTGAACCTTTAACCGGAAATCAAATGACACGAGTGTGTTTCCGAAAATCAAATGAATTGAAAAAATAAAAAAAAAAATAAAAAAGAAAACAATTCTATTGAATGAAGAAAACATTTTGAGCATGTTAAGCAAATACTTGAATATCAAAAAGGAACAATATAATAATAAGAAGAAGAAGATCAGAGCTTTAAATAAATCATTTCTTTTTTTTATTTCAATTACAATGTATCGATAATATATAGCGAACCCATTGACTTCGAAGACCATTGAATAAGACAGATAAGACGGCAGAATTTATATGCAAAATTTAGTTTAAAAATTAAAAATAAGAAATCATTCATTTACAGCTCTGCCTGAAAGTATATTAGAAATCAAATAAAACTCAAACAAATAAATATTCGTATATCGTGCGTACATTTTTTATTCTGCGTAAATCTATCAGCTTTTGTTTGAAACTGATTTTAGTTTTTATTTCTTCTATAATTTATCGAATTTTTGTTGATTTTCTATTGGGTTTCTATAGCAAAAACGACATGTGCTTTATTCAATAACAAAAAAAAATGATTGTAAATAAAAACAAAATAAAATAATCTTGTAGGGAGTTTTACAAAACTGAAGAAGTGATGTTGAAATCTGATATTTTTATTTGCATTCAGAAATTCGGTTTTTTTTTTTGGGAGTACAAAAGAAATTTTCTTAAGCATTTCATTTTATTGTATTACAACAACACATACGGCACTCATCTGACTTCTAAATTGTTGAGAAAGTCATTACAATATATGTACCTAAGTTTAGAATAATAGCCTGTTACGTAGACCATTCTCTGCTATTAAAATATTTAATGTTGTATTAAGAAGGTTACAACTCATACCCTAACCCCATTAGGCTTAAATGTAAACGGTTTTTTTTTTTGACTGGATTTAAGGCATGTTTACATTCAGCTCTTTCGGCATTAATTTTTTCTTTTTTTTACTTTCACCTTTCCTTCTTTTCTATTCCAGAAGTATGAGAAGTTCGTAACACGTGCTATACATATTGAGGTAAATATCAGCGAAGAATATGAATTCCATGCCAAGACAACTAATCTTTAATTGACTCGGCTGATACAAAGATCCGCTTGCATTATTCTTACCCATGCATTGATACAGCGTCTACATTTAGTGCTGAAGGCGATTTTATAGCAGATCCGCTTGAATCATTCTTACCCATGAATTGACACAGCATCTACGTTAGTACTGAAGGCGATTTTATATCAGATCCGCTTGAATCATTCTTGTCCATGCATTGATACAGCATTTACGTTAGTGCTGAAGGCGATTTTATATCGTTTTCCGCTGGTGATTTATTGTAAAGGCTCAGCAACTAATACTAGTCACCGGCTTTGTGCAACAGGACAATGGTAAAGATCAGTTCAGGACATCTCTTCCAAGCAAATGATAATGACGAAATAGTATAATGATCTCCGAGACTAAAAACAGAAGTTTTGTTCGAGATTAAAGGAGCTATCTTTACTAAATCGATCATTTCAGAAATTTAACAATTTCAGAGTCTTCAAGGCCGATATATCATCCATACGGGCTCTGGTTAGTGTGTAACCCCTGAGCTAAGCAATTTCTTCTATGAGTTCGGAGGAATTTGGTTAGTACGGGGACTACGCTTACCCATGGCATCACAACAGCCCGCTATGCGTGGTCAAGTGAGTTATTGGAATCAAAGCTAACACTTCAATCTACCTACGGTCTATGTTGATGAATATTATGGAAAGATATTGGCAAACTTTTTGATAACCAGGCTGCTGTCATAGCAATGAGTTCTCACATCATGACCTTTAGAACTGTTTTCAGCTGCCTTAAGCATCTCAACGATATGACTGACCAATATAATATTCCCATCATATCACACAGCGTCTATTCCGGCTAAAAGTGGAATAAGAAAATAATGTTACGACCTGCATGGTTTGGTCGAGATTAAACAAAAGTGGAGCCATCTTTTCGGAATTGATAAGTATAGCTCACTTTTACCATGCCAGCGTCTTAAAGGCGGAAGGAGAGCAATAGGGAAAGATATTAGCAAACTTTCTGTCAACCTGGCTGATATAAGGGTAATGGGGTCTCACATAATGATCTTTAGGAAGGTTTTTAGCTACCATGAGTCTCTATACGTTACTATGGAATGATGCCCACCGTATCGGTACCGGTCCATAGCAGTACCTACAGACGGCCAATTATCTCTTCATATTGGAAACCTCATGAGCACCTGCCCAGTGTAGGATTGACCATATTCGAATTGAATTCGTTAACGTTGCGTGGGAAGCATCGGATACGAATAAGAATGCGCAATAAATTTAGCCAAGCTTAGGTAGAGGACGCATGAAAATGGAGTACAATCAGAGCCATTGTCGGAGCGTTGCCTAGACATTACATTGTGAGTACTCAACACATTAGAGACCAAACACTAAGGCGTGAACAAGAGTCCAGGATGAGTCCAGAATAAGGGGAATATAATTTATTGTTTTATTATGCATTAGTATGGTTATTTAATGGCATCATGGTAATTACAACCCTTCAGTCAGGATTACAACCTAGCTTCTCACATCACTTATGTTGTTTGCGTTAATTTTAAACATAAGTGGCGGGGCCTACAGTTTATAATCGATTCCGAACGACAGATTTTTGAGCAACTTTTCATGGCAATATTTTTTTATATTTCGTTTTGATGTTTGACCTGGGTTTTGAACCGATGTCTTACGTCTAATAAGCCAACACACTACCCACTAGACTACGACGGCTTCGATGGTATCAATTACGATCCTGAAGTGCTTAAAGAGTTCAGAACTGTAAACAAATCATGTGTACATGGTTATGACTCAGTCAAAATATTTTTTCACTTACATTGACTATGTAACAAAAATGTAACCTCAAATGCCACCCTTCAAACACGTGTTAGATTGATGCAATCAACATCTTCTGGTTTGTGATTTTCATTTACAATAGTTTTTTAAAGCGTTACATTGTCACCAAACGGAAATTCCAAACGAAAAAGGTTCCGAAAAATGTTAATCAAATACCATGACTAACCATTTTTGGACAAATAATTACTAGTTGTTGTAGTTTTTTTTTTGTTCTTAGTGCTATTACGTTGTGAAATTTTGATTATAATTTAGGGCGTCAATTTCAAGTATTGTACATACAAACAACACTAAATTCAAGTACATTTTATTGAGGTAGGAAGGTATTCAATATCAAAATAATTACAATGATAAAAACAATTATGGCCGTAATAATAATTAAAAATGAAACAAGAACTATTGACACGTGTTCAAAACATAAAAGTGAACATTTTTTGTTTGAGCCTTCAATATTAGTCTGGCCATAAAATATTGGTAATTACACTTCTAATTACATATTTTACATAATTACAATATTTTTAAGTATATATATAGAGTACATGCATACATATTATATTTAAATCATACAGCAGTGGTCAGCTAAACAGAAACCAGTTAAAATGGCAACTGAAAATTTCAAGACTTTTAAGCAAATATGATATGATGGTATGGTATGGTATGGTCCTCTCATAGGCAATTTTTTTTTTGTATTATAAAAAAATCATCCTTTATTTGTATTACATGTTCCCGGATCAGACATCAAAACGAAATATGAAAAAAATATTTCGTCGGCGACTTCCTCTCAGCAGATTTCTGGCAAAAACTCTGAGAGTAAATAAAATTGCCATGAAAAGTTTCTCAAAAATCCGTCGTTCGGAGTCGACTTTAAACTGTACGTCCCGCCACTCATATATAAAATTAAAACACACAACATAAGTGGTGTGAGGAGCTAGGCCGTAATCCTGACTGAAGGGTTGTAATGGCCAATTATGTATGTATGTATGTTCACAAACTACAAGTTAATATTGCAGTATGCCTGGTAGTGCTTAATTTCAAATATTTGATGAGCACCATAATACACCTCCCGTGATGGACTGCATACTACTTTGTCTGTTTGCTTACCTTATGTACTACACGTAGCTGTATGTGGTGCTCTAAATCATAATTATTAACCAGCATATGCAAATGTTGTATGAGCACTTAACATTATACGATATTAGACCTAAAATAATTAGGCATGTATGGTTACATATGCATATCCATCTGTCTGTCTGTTTGAATTCATATTTGGATGCTTACTTGCATGCAAGCAATTGTCATGTACATAGATTTTGATAGTCTGATAATAAAACATTTAAGCAGCATTAGTTTATTTATTTACCCACCCAAAATAACAGACACTACTATGCTATTGCAAGAAAAATAATAATTTTATGCTTAAATAATTTTCGTAAAGTGTTGTTGTATTTAAAGTATAAGTGTATGCAAGTCGGACAATTATTTGAATCACCTAAGCTTATCAAAACATCATTTGACTTGCTAGCACAAATATTTTTTAAGGCGATTTGAATGCGAAATAATGATTCCCATCAGAATTGAGTTGCAATATGATGATGGTATCGCTAAAGTCTTTGATTAATAATGTTTGAGTTTAATTGCAATCATTTGTGTAGTGGTAGGCTTGAGTTTTTGGTAGGAATCGAACTCACAACCCCTATGCGCGTTGATTAGCACCTTATCCACTAAACTAACAGGGCAACTTAATTTAGTCTAATTTAGCTTCTTTACAAATTTCGAAATCAAAAGTGTAAGAAGATGTATTCCTATGCGTTCCTTATTTTATGTGTGACTATGGAGACCCCCCTACTCAATGAGCAGAATTCCGTTCATAATGTTAATTAAAAACATGTTTGGCCATTCACTTTTATCCTCCATAGCCTAAACCACTTCTATAGCTGGAAGATGTTATCCAGCAAGTTCCAAAATCCTTTGATGGATTTAACCCCAATCGACTTTTTTTTGTGGGGTTTTCTTAAATTTATGTTTATGCGAATAATTCACAAGCCATGGCAGTACTCAAGGCCAATGCCCATGCCATAGGTGAAATCTCGCCCACACTTCAGAAAGGGAAGCAGTAGTGGACATTTAAACGACGTTATATTCCACAAAAGAATAAAAAAAATTCGATGATATCTCACACACA
This sequence comes from Sarcophaga bullata, assembly GCA_005959815.1. NCBI lineage: Eukaryota > Metazoa > Arthropoda > Insecta > Diptera > Sarcophagidae > Sarcophaga > Sarcophaga bullata. Next base: position 150,276 of record QOCX01000083.1, read on the forward strand.
TTTTGTTTCGTTTAAATTTAAAGATAAGAAGGAAGCGCCTGGAAGGATGTGTTAAGGCAGAGCGAAATCAGTTAATTAATTAACTAAGTAAGTAACATAGGAATCTAAAGTTGAGAAATCGTAGTGTGTTAGCTTATTACCATATCGTTCAACTGCCAGCGCAGACATCTCGAACTTTCGGCAACTTCCTCTCAGCAGTTTTCTGGCAAAAACTCTAAGAGTAAAATAAAATTGTCATGAAAGGTATCTCAAATCGCTTAAAAATAAACAGTAGCTCCAGCCACTTATGATTAAAATTAAACTACACAATATGAGTGATGATAGAACTTAGGTTGTAATCTTGACTAAAGAGCTGTAATGACCAATTAAGTAGGTAGAATGGGAAGCGTTTAATAAAAGATCCGATAGCAACAAAATTAGTACAAATTAAACTGGAACTCACTTCCGAATTGAACAATTACAGAAACTGGATTTGATCGAAGTATTTATAGGCCATAGGCTTAGTCGTCGTAGTCTAGCAGGTAGTGTGTTGGCTTAGTAGACGTAACACCTCGGTTCAAACCCCAGGTCAGACATCAACAAAAAACATTTCTTCGGCAACTTCCTCTCAGCAGATTTCTGGCAAAAATTCTGAGAGTAAATAAAATTGCTAGGAAAAGTTTCTCAAAACTCTGTCGTTCGGAGACGACTTTAAACTGTATGCGCCGCCACTCTTGTATAAAATTAATACGCACACAACATTAGTGGTGAGAGAAGCTAGGCCGTAATTCTGACTGAAGGCGGATGTTGTATGTATGGTATTATGTATGTATGTATGTATGTATGTATGTATGTATGTATGTATGTATGTATGTATATATGTATTTATAGGCCATAAATATTTTTATTTCTTTTTTTAGATTTAACATCCACCTGGTTAGTTGAATTTTTAATATGTAATGATAATAAAAAACGGAATCTAAAGCATCATCAATTAATTTCTGTGTATTGGAATTCAGAAGATGACAGTTTTTCTAAATGTTTTCAATAATTTAAAAACAATTTTTTTTTTCATTGTTTTTGTTCAATAATCTCTTATATTTTTCTGCTGATTGATTATTCCGATTGTAATGTATTGGCGCGTGCTGACCAATGGGTTGGTGCAGTCAGTCATTCTATTTTACTATTACTCTTCCTCTTCTTTAGATATGCTTGCTATATACGTAGATATCGATAAACGCCATACCAGTAAAGAGAAAAAAAAATAATGGACTTTTGATTTAAAATTAATGGCGATTAAAAATGCACAATTAGAGCATTAACTGGGCAAACAACAGGCACTGATACTTTCATAAATACTTATTGATGTACATGACAACATAAACAACACAACATTATTACATTATAAAATACATACACATTACACACATGTTCTTATTGTACATAAAAATAATAATTTATTAAAAGATACTTATTTCATGTAATGAAATTAATTTTAAATTCTTTTTTTTTTTTTTTGGACTTAGGAATTAAAAAAAAATTCTTTTTTCTGTTCTGTATTGCAACAACTTTTTAACGAGAAAAAGGTGAAAGAGAGGGAGAGAGTGAGATAGTAATAAAAAAAAGTAAACTGAATATAAAAATAAATAACATGTTGACCAAGAAGAATTTAAAAAACATAAATATTTTCCATTTATGGTCATCCATTCATTCATTCATTCATTTATTCAATTTTAACATTCCGAATGTAATTTTAAAACAAACAAAACAAAAAAAAAAACGTAACAAAACAAATCCTGTTTTATAATACCCTACAATAGGTATCTGATATGATTAAACGTCAATACTTCTGAATTATCATTTCATTAAAGAACTTCTGTTAATCAAATAATTGGTCTCTGGTAATTTTTCAATAAAAATTCCGATAAAATAATATGTACGCTTGCTTCTTTACCTACAAAGATAGTGGTCCTTCGAACTCTAAAAGTAATTCTAAGCACAATCACAACAATGTAGAGTACAAAAATCTTACAAATGCTACTCGTATGAGGTTTTGTAAATTTATTGATGTTTGCTGCTATGTTTTAACTCTTTTTGTATACATGAAGCACATACAGCTAATGCCTCATAAAATCATTGCAACGTTATTAGCAATAGTAGTCCTCTTAGTCTAGAGTTCCATTCGGCTTAAATTTGGGCATAGAGAAGTTACTTTCTCGCATACTTTCTCAATATTAGAGTGCTGAATGTGAATGCCACGATCAGACTGTAAACTGATCTTCTTAGTGTAAGAGATATAGAAGGCAAATGAAAATGTATTACCTTTCCGAAAACACTTTGTAAGCCATGTTCTCAACATGATCTACATGAAAAAAGAATAATCGGCCCCCTAACTAGCCTAACAAGAGGCATTTTATTTCATTTTCCTCTTTTCTTTTAATTTATTCGAACATTCCATGCTTTAAGAGACAACACTCGATGTGAAATTTAGCGTGAAAAAGCCATAAGCGTAGCGGAATACTGTCACCGAAAGAACGTATGCCCTTGTGTTAACGAAGAGAACATTTTTTAATGTAAACTTTCTAGATGTAAATTTAATATTTTCTTAATGAAAAAGGAAGGAAAGTCTTTGATAAGCATTTTGAATTGATTATTACGTTTATTTCCATTATATTGTTGCTTTTACCTGCTTAAAAAATAAGGAAATTAAATACAATCTGGAAATTGTATTCCTAAGATACGAAAATTGGCCTCAATTACTTTCCTAATCAAAATATAAACTCTTCATCCTGTGAACTCGTCATATAACACTGACAGTAAAACGGCTTCAATCATCCAAAATATCTGATTTCCTTGTTTCCCTCGTAAACTGAATTGTTCCTATAAAATTGTGAGAGAAGCCTCCTAATCTATCTGATTAGAATCGAATGAATTTATTCAATGTCTTCCAGAATAAAGCTTTTTCGAGTCAACAGCCTAACCAATTCGTGTGAAAATTACTTGATCTGGGTTTTGTTATCGGTCCCCTACAGGCCGAAGAATACTACGCATGCCTCGGCAAGCCTTCAATATAGATTGATAAGCTCACATTCTTGATAGTTAAGGCATTAAAAGACTTTTGATCGTATATTGGGTTCCTCAATCGTTATAGTGGGTTCTTCAATCGCTATAGTTAATAGGATAAGTTTAATACGTCTGCAGTTTTATGTCTGTTCACTCAAGTTCCACTCGAAATAAAGGTTGTGGATTTCTTTAAGAGTTTCTTCTATGGAAAACAGTTTTTATTTTGCAACCAACTTATAACACGCGCTCTACTAATGTGGAAAAACTTTTTAAGACGTACTGTTACCGCCTAACTATTTAACTTTTGAAAGAAGACTACGATTAAAGGAAAATTTGATTTGTGAATGATAGGCAATGAGACATTCAATCGCAACAAAATTTGTAGGAATTGATTATCTCTTCAAAATGGGAAAAAAATTCGAGAAAAAATATGGAGCTGTGATAAGACTCTTTTCCTAGGGACTTATATACGAATAACAGACTTGTATCAATAAAAAGAAATTGAAACCTAGTGCATGTCCAGGTTTAGAACTTATTCAAGGAATAGGAATACCCGTTTATTCTGTTCTAAGATACAATAACGTTATGTTCGTTATAACAGAGCAGAGCGTCAGGTCGGCATCGCATCCTTACACCAAGAGAATAATGGCACACTATCTATCAGGGCACCCAGAATTTAAAGTAAATTATAAAAAATATATCTTAGTACAGAAATAAATTTTATTTTTAATAAATTTTTGTCGTTAGTTGCAGTATCCTTGAAAAAGTATTACAAAAGTGCTGGAAAAAGAACAGCAGAACTACCCCTGTTAACAATAATGTGACCATCTTCTTTGTATATCTACGATTACAGTTCAAGAAGCTAAAAGCGCGTTGCATTTTGCACCTTGATGATCATCACTATCATCAGTTTTGTTTTATGGCTATGGCGCTCGCCGAACCAACTGGCCACATGCAACACAAAGCATTTACTGTTTTCGATTGTACGGTGAGTGAGTGAGTGAATGATCTGATTCTGTTTATCATTGCATCACAGCCTGCTTGCTGCCTGCACTTACATTATGTTATGTATGTGGCTTTAAAGGTAATTTATTCAGCTTTAAAGTCACTTAACAAATCATGCCACATTTACACTGAATGCTTTAATAACTTAACAGTTCTGGTTCAATGGTAAATTGAACGATTGTTAGGTTTTAAAATAGGATCAGGTGTTGTGTTGTACAATACGTTTGTGATAATGATGTGTTGATGATGTCCAAGGAGATGGATGGATAGATAGATGGATGGATGGTTGGCGCGTTTAGTCGGTGGCCGTTAAGTATGTATGCCTGTAAGCATTCTAGGAGTGGGCAATAAAACCATAAATACAATATAATATTCCATAAAACAATAATAATAAAAGAAAAAACAAAGCATTGATGTATGTACGTACGTATGTACATAAATAATAAAGTTCGATGAGTATAAAAACATAAGAACAGCCAGCGCACGGCAAATGAAAATGTTACAAAAAAACAGAAAAAACGTTGTTGTATACCAGGAGTATAAGAAACATTTTATAGCGCGTGCTATACGCATAATCAACAAGAGCTTGGTCTTTAGCAAAAAAAAAAGCAAAAAAAGCAGACGAATTGCAATTATTTCTGTTGTGCACACATGCATGCGCATGCGCCCCTTCACTCGAACTTTAACTGCATCATGCAGAAGACGACATGGATGATGCACAGATGTACAATTCTACATTGTGCAACAAGCATTGCGGTAAGTTGAATCTCTCTTCTGTTGTTTTATTTTCTTTATTCATTTCATTTCGTTTCTTTTTTTCTTTTCTTTTTTGTTTTTTGTTTTGTGTTGTACTTTAAAGTATTTTGTAATGTTTATTCAATAAACCTGCCGCAATTTACTATCATCTCCAGCTGCTTGTTTGTTGTCCAACATTCCGTTGTGTATTTTAGGAATAAAAATCAACCAAACATGGAAACATCATCATATCAAACAGGCGCCCTAATTATTGATGGTATGCTGAGTTTGTGCTAAAGTTTGTAACGCCTTATACAACCAATGTCAGGATTAACTGGAATCCTGCCATGCCATCGATCATCTATGTTATGTTTCATGACTGTAAGCTCCTTACATTTACTTCCACATTCATTTGCTTCCTCTCCTACTAGCTCTCCAAAGAGCTATGCATACGTAGCCATATTTATTCCAATTGTAAGAAAATTATTCTCTTCTATAGAGGCTTCGACATAGTCGAACTTAACTTACCTGCATAACTACCGTGAATAAGAGAATCTCCCCATTTTTCTTTCTTCTGCATCGATAATGCACTGCTTCTGCACTGCAAAACGTTGCATTGAACAGTTGCATTCTTTAGCTTTTGTTGCATTTTTTTGTTTTTGTTTTTTGTTTTTGTTTTTTTTTTTCTTGCCAGTGAAGAACAAGACTGTGGAATTTTGGTTGGTGCGTGTTTGGCACATGTTACTTATTCGCACAACAGAACACTCATTGAGACGCACATAGCCAAGGTGGTTCATGGACCAAATGGTACATCATCATCATCATCATCATCATCATCATAATGCATGAAGGTTTTATTCAGTTGTTAGCATTTACAAAAATAGTTGTTTTTGTTGGTCCCGCCACATGCGCTAAATGCTGTTGCATGTTGTTCGAGTGTTGCATTTTTTTTGTTTTTGTTTTTGTTGGCTTGTGTTGCTTATAATGATGTCGACAATGAATATTGAGTGGCAGGCAGTTGATAAATTCACGCATTACAATTCATTTCTATTAAAACCGCTATACGATAAGGATGAATTTCATTGGTTAGGTCATGTGTTTGTAACGTAGGTTTGCCATTTTCTTTACAGAATAAAATATTTTGTAACGAAAGAAGAGAAAACGTACGAAGTTACAGTTTTGAAAGGAAAAATTTTGAAATTAAAATTTTTTCCATAAGCAGTGACATCTCCAAGCGACCGATCCGAGAAGCTTTTCTTAGCAATTTTATTTACTCTTCGAATTTTTGCCAGAAGACTGCTGGAGGTAGTCGAAGAGATAATTTTTTTGATATTTCGTTTTGTTGTCTAAGCTGGCATTTGAACCACAGGCTCTCCTTCAATAAGTAAACACACTACCTACTAGACCATGGCGACTTCCACACCATTGCCCATCTATCAATCAAGTCTGCTAGAAGACTGCTGGAGGTAGTCGAAGAAATAAATTTTTTGATACTTCGTTTTGTTGTCTAAGCTGGCATTTGAATCACAGGCTCTCCTTCAATAAGTAAACACACTGCCTACTAGACCATGGCGACTTCCACACCATTGCCCATCAATGAATCAAGTCTGCTAATTAGTTACACGCAATTCCACCGAACTGTCAAAACAACAAGGATCAGTTGTGAAAAACAGATCGTAAGTTCTTTTAACCACAATGTTGAAGGCTGCATTGTCCAAAACAGTCCGGAACACACTACAAACACGCAGAGAAGCTCATCTCTATACTGTGTATGTCAAGCTCACATACAAAGAGAACTGCAATCAGCTATACCGTATAGGAGGTGCACATTACATAATGCCAGCTTTCTCTGGGGATAGGCAAGGCTCTTGCGGATCCTATGCGATCAATGGGTCTGCTACTTAGCTACACAGAATTCCACGGAACTATCAAACGCATCAGTTGCAAACAGCTGCCTATTATACTACAACGGCTACAAAATTATTGCCTAGAAACTTTAACTTTCAGGGTGCATATAAATAACACAATTTTGACCTAGCCTGACCGAAATAAAACCGAACACACCCTGTCATACACAAAAACCCTACGACCAATTTCTCCTAGCTACAGATGGTGGAATTTTTGCCTCACCACTATTTTCACCATTTGTCCAATTGCATAAAACAGTTTCAGTAGAACAAAAACAAATAACAATAACAACAACGAACACGTCAAAATTAAAATGCTCCAATCAATCGAATGATCAATCATTGCATTCGTTATATCATTAAAATCAGATGCGGAATGCTGATCGTGTTGTTCTTTTTCTCTCATCTTTTTTTTTTTTGTGCGTTTAAAATGTTGAGAGATATAAAAAAAATGGAATAAAAGATGCCAATATTATTGCCAAATAAGGATTTGTCACGTGCGATTTGTTATTTTATATTCAGTAATCATATTGTACTATTGGCGGTATTGAAACTCCAGCCATCAGAATCTGTAGTTCGGTAGTAGCAGTAACAACATCAGCATCATTGTCATCTCATCAGTAAAATTATCTGTAACTCGTACGAAAATAAATAATCAGCTGAAGACAGAGCATGAAAGGAATTAAATCGAAAGGAAATTCAATATTCCTTTTGAATTGATATTGTGTAAAACCTAGCTGTCACGTCAGCCATGAAAATCTGTAGTTCGGTAGCAATAACAACGTCAACATCATTAACATGTCATCAGTAAAATTATCTGTAACTGGTATAAAAACAATCAAAAAACAGCTGAAGACAGACCATGAAAGGTGTCAAATCGGAAGAAAATTCACTCTAAGACCATTGAAAAACCCAGGAATTAATTTTTAATTTATATTGAGTAAAACCTAGCTGTCACGCCAGCTATCAAAATCCATATGAAAACTAGAGAAGACAAGAATTCATTTTGAATTGATATTGTGTGAAACCTAGCTGTCACGCCAGCTATCAAAATCCATATGAAAACCAGAGAAGACAAGAATTCATTTTGAATTGATATTGTGTGAAACCTAGCTGTCACGCCAGCTATCAAAATCCATATGAAAACCAGAGAAGACAAGAATTCATTTTGAATTGATATTGTGTGAAAAATAGCTATCACGCCAGCCATCAGAATCTGTAGTTGGTAGCAGTAATAATGACGGCACCATCTCCATCCTCTCATCAGTAAAATTCTCTGTAGCTCACACGAAACTCATCATAATCAGCTGAAGAGAGATAACATTAAAACCTAGTTGTCCCATTATTATAGACATTATTAGTCATTACAACCTTTTAGTTTGGTCTACGGTCTTGTGTTGTGTGCCATAATTTCATTAAAATTTGATAAATTTTAGAAACGTTTAAACAAGACATTCCTTTAAATATCTGTCAAAATGTCTGACATGAACCAGCGATAAGCAAGTAAACGAATTGAAGGCGTTAAATGCCGTTGTATCATTGATTTTCAATGGTCGTTTGGTTTGGTTTCTTCATGTATTCCGTACATTCTTCATTCGCTCATGTTTCTTCAATCATTCTTCATTCAAGCATATGCGCGCGGCATTCTTACTTTAAATCATTTATCCTCCAAATATGGATTTCTTTGGCCAGTTCAACTACAAGTAGGCATTTGTCTGAATGTAGTATGAATATGATCAAAAAAAACAAACAAAAAAAAAACTCGATAAAAATTACGCATTAACATTGGACTCGGAGACATTCGTTAAGGAATGTATTCGTACCCGGTAGGCGCCGCCGGTTCTTTAACCATATTAAAATAGTAGAGATTGCATAGTACCAATAATAATAATGGCCAAGTCCATATGGCCACGTCCAGCACCAACCAGCACGATATGCTGCTGCATGTGTAAACACGCAATTCATTATTACGATCATACACACGGTTTCTCATTGAGATTCAATTTATCACTCATTCTGTGTCGTCTGCTCAAATGATAAAAAGTTGCCAAAGAAAACGCAACGAAAAAAAAAAGTGAAGAATGTTTAAGAATGTTCGATTGGAAGCACATAAGAAAAGAAAGAAAGAGAGAGGGGTTGGGGGGGGGAACTATAATTACATGTTTAGCACATTTGTCACAAATAAAATGAGATGGTCTTCTGCTGTGTGTGTGTGTTTTATTTTTTCTCTTGTTTAATACAAATTAAAAGTAAATAAAAATTTTTATTTAAAATATATTTTCATCTAAAAAAAATCAACATATTTAATCAACATACAAGATAATAAACATACAAGTTCACAATCTCGAATTATGCCTAACACAAGAGTTCGAAATAGCTTCAGAGAAAGTTGCTTTCTCGACAAGAGAAGAAGGTATAATCTTATGTCCATCTCCACACATACATAATTGGCTCTTACAACACTTCAGTCAGGATTACGACTTATCTTCTCACACCACATGTGTTTACTTTTATCAGAAATCTGCCTCTTCCTATATGGTCTAGCTTATGGACATTCACAGACAACGTTTGGCTTTTTGCGTGTTTATAACGCCTTTCGTAAAACGTAGACTTTGTTATTGTGTGCTGCTTTTGGTAGCTCGATGGAGTCCTGTGTAACTAAGTAGCAGACCCATTGGACGCATATAATCGACAAGAGCCGTAGGTCGTGAATATCTACTACATCACGCAAATGCCTAATACAAGAGTTCAAAATAGCTCCAGAGAAAGCTGTTTACTGGAGTGGCTTCTCTGCGTGTTCGTAGTACGTTCTGGACTGTTTCGGACGAAGCAGCCTTCGTCATTATGGTTAACATAACTTGAGTTCTGTTGTTCGCAACTGATGGTTTTATAGTTCGATGGAATTCCTTGTAACTAATTAGCAGGTTCCATTGATCGCGTGGGGTCGACAAGAGCCTTGCCTAATGCCTAATGCAAGAGCTCAAAATATTTCCAGAGAAAGCTATTTACTAGAGTGGTGAAAGGCATTATGTAATGTACACCTTTTATAAGGTCTAGTTGATTGAAGTTCTCTTTGTATGTGATCTTGACATACACAGTATTGAGGTCAGCTTTCCGACTGTTTCGGGCGACACAGTCTTCGTCATTGTGTTTAACAGAACCGGCGATGTTCACAACTGATGTTTTACTTTTGACAGTTCGTTGGAATTGCGTGTAACTAATTAGCAGACATATCGATAGGCTGTAGTGCGGAAGTCGTGGAAGTCGCTGTGGTCTAGTAGGTAGTTTGTTGGCTTATTAGACGTGAGGCCTCAGTTCAAACCCCAGGTCAGATATCTCCAACTAAAACGAAAATATGGAAAAACAATATTTCTTCGGCGACTTTCTCTCAGCAGATTTCTGGCAAAAACTCTGAGTGCAAAATAAAGTTGCCATGATAAGTTTCTTAGAAATCTGTCATTAGGAGTTGACTTTAAACTGTAGGTCCCACCACTCATGTATAAATGTTAAAGCACACAACAAAGGATTGATTAATTATGTATGTATGTATCGATGAGCCACTGAAAAGGGGAAGGTATTGTGAACTGCCTTATATCAGCAATGAACATATGACTCGTCAAAAGACATTGCGAACTAGGCATCTATTATAATACGCAATTGTTTGAGCAGACATGGATACTTCAGATCATATCGGCATCGTAGCGGACATAATAGTGTTGTGATGGAAGATGACCTTCAATCTCAATTGATTCCACAATTGGAGCTTGGTTTAGTTGGAAAAGTGTAAACAACTTTAAAAATATGATTTTAAGGGTACATATTTGACGAGAAAAGCTTTACATAAGAATTTAAATTAACTTAGATCGAGTGAACATAAACATGCTCGGTAGTTTACGTTAATTAAGCTAAAAAATCTCTGCATGAATTAAATTCAAATAAATAAATTGGCTTTCAATTTGCCTGCCGCACAATAATTCCGAACTACAGCGAAGAACACAATCGAAACTATTTATCCTTTAGTAGAACACTCAATACATACATATATGTATGTATGTACGTATGTATTGTTGTACAAACAGATATTAAAATATGCATAAAATTGTTTCTATTCGTATTATTATTATTATTAATCAATCGATTGTTAAGCACACACATTATTTTTATTGACAGTTGAATTGCTTTTTGATTGTGTCTCTACTTGAGTGCATTTCACTTCATTTGTTGTGGGTAAATAAAATCCTTCCTTATCCTTCTGTGAACACTCTAATAATACACTTGTTTCCTACGACACACGACACACATACATTCTATTCGTTAGACTATTGAAATACCAAACACTAACGTAAGTAAGTACGTACACACATTTAAAAATACTATGGTGGTATAAGTGTGAGTGCAAATTCCTAGAAACATGCCAATCAAAGCAAATCTTATTGAATGTCTTTGTATGTGTGAGTTTTCTATACACCAGGTATTTCCTTTATTTGGTTTTTGTTTTTGTTTTCATTTTTGTTTTAGTTTTTGTTTTCTCAATAGAGAGCCAGAAGAGTAAGTTTTTCCAGTGTTTAGAGAAACAACAGATATACAGACGGACGGGCAATAGAAAAAGTACGTATAAGATTGCTTCTGCTTTACTTATTGTCACTGGTTGTGTCTATCAATTGTCATTCCATTAAGGTGTCCTGATTGTATTTACCCATACGACCATGCATACATACATACAAACTAATACATGCACAACATTTTCTTAAATATAAGCTACAAACGAATTGTTTGCTTTTATTTGTTCAATTTTTCGATGTTGCTGTTGTTGTTGTTGTTATTTTTGTTTTCTTCTCCTTTGCATATGTAGTATGTGAATAACGGTGTCTTTGGGATGGAGTTCATGTTTCTCCTTCCGTAAAATGATTTCAAATTGAATTTACAGTATTTGCCGTAAACGAAATTTTGCCAGAACAAGAAATATTCTTTGAATTCAGATTTTTAAGGAAAGAAATATTAAAGAGAAGTATGGGAAATAAGATCACCAGGACTACTGTGGTAGGAGTGTATCCGATATATCCAATTTCCATGTCCCTAGCGCACAAATCAGGCTGAATTTGGACGATCGCATGGGCTATGTCGGCTTTAAGACCAGCGGTGGCTTATAAATTATTCGCATACATCTGAGACTTAAGAAAATCTTACAAGAAAAATCCTATCGAGGCCAAATCGCGGGTGATGACCATGCCCTCAAACCATTTATGTGGAATATACAATAAGGATTGAACTGAGAGGCACATAGCTCCGTCCTATTGAAACCACATGTCGTTGCTATCCAAATCATCAAATTTAGACTGAAAGATGTTACTTTAACAACAACTTATAGTGCTCGCCATTAACAGTGATGGCCTGGCCAATGTCGTTCTCAAAGGAATATGCAGCGATGATACCGTCAGCTCCCAATCTTCTTCACAGCAGATTTCTGGCAAAAATTCTGTGAATAAATAGATAATTGCCATGAAAAATTTTTCTCAAAAAAAGCTGTCGTTCAGAGTCGACTTTAAACTTTAGGTCCCAGCACTCATGTATACAATTAACACACACAACATCAGTAAAGCGGGAAACAAGGTCGTAATCCGGACTAAAGGGTTGTAATGACCAATTATGTATGTATGTGATACCGCCACCTTAAAACAATAAGTTTTTCGGGATGAATTGGATTTGTTCACATATTCATTCATTCAGAAATTGGCCTCATCACTTTTCAATGAAATTCAGTCACCAACTGCAATCCATTCAGCGTGCACACATCGTTGTCTATTATTGTTTACCTACAGTTTCTTAGTCAATTGAATTTTACACGGCTGCAGACCCAAGACACGAACCAAAATTCGACACAATGTGGTCTGCGAAAGATCTTCGGCACTCTAAAACTCACTAACGAACCGCTGTTGATGTATAATTTATGGTCGATCGTTTACTGAACCACCATATTGCGAATAGTCATATCGGTATTAACATAATGGATCTGCCCGAGCAGAAGACCTATTTTGATAAAAACAATAACCAGAATCACGTCACAGTAATAGCGCTATTTAAGTGTGATATGAGAATATTATGACCATAGAGAAAAATGTCTCTCAAGAGTCATTGGATCGAATGGTATTATTCGAATGTTACGCTCCTCGATTGTTTATGCAATAAACTTCATGCAATTTCGCTTAAATAAAACACTGTACAATTTCCCATCAACATAAATTTCATTTCATTTGATTATCTGGGAATCAATCAAGCATATTTTAAGATGGCATTGATTCATCACACAGGGACATTAACTTTATTTTTATTTCCATATTTGTGCGTATATATTGCACAGATACTCTACAAGTATACAAGTATAGATAAGAGGGCAAATTATAAAAAAGAAAAGAAAACATTTAAAATGATTTATTTTAAGTTTTTTTGCTTATACAGGGTTTCACATAATTCGGCAACTTTGCGGCGAATTGTTTTTCCCGATACAGTTCGTGGTAGACTCTCGACGAAATAAACACCACCGCGTAAATGTTCAAAGTGCTGCAACTTACTGGCAACATAATCGTATACATATTCCTCAGTTAGGTTAGAATTGGGACGTACAACAATGGCTGCTGCCGGTAAATGGCTATACGTAATGTCTGGAATGCCTACAACACATGCATCAATAATTTCAGGAAGTTCGATGATAACCTTTTCAATTTGTGCCGGATAGAAATGGAAATTGTTGTATTTTAAAATATCCTTTTTCCGATCGACTATATATAAACGTCCTTCACCATCGAAATAACCAATATCACCGCTATGTATCCAACCATCCTTATCGTAAATATTTGCAGTAGCTTCTGGATTATTATAATAACCGGACCAGTGATAAGGACTACGTATACAAATCTCACCAACTTGTTGTTCCACCAAACTGTTGCCTTCATCATCGAGAATTTTAACTTCAATATTAACGCCCAAACGGCCAACAGAATTCGTTGATTCCATTTCCTGATGTGCCACCCAAACACAAACTTCACTCAAGCCATAGCCGACAATAAATACTGCATTGGGGGCATACTTTTTAAACTTTTCAATAAGCATGTATGGCACCAGGCTACCACCAGACATATAAAGCTCAATACTTGACAAATTAGTTTCATTAATTCGGTCTTCAGCCAATGTCATTGCAATCTGGGAAGGTGGACTTAAAACAATGGTGACTTTAAAACGTTCAACTATATCAAGAAAATCATTTGGTGCATAGGGACGATTAGATACAATACGTGTAACACCACTTATGGTGCCATGAATCAATGTCATAAGGCCTGTTAACCAATAAAGGCTGCTAAAGCAAAGAAATTTATCCGAGGCCGACATTTCACTACAGGAAAAGAGAACAGAAAACAGCTTTCAATTAATTTCACATAGAAAACTCAATTGGCTTACAATTTGACGGCATTTAATATACAAGCATGAGACATGGTTACTGCTTTTGGCATGCCCGTAGTACCCGATGAGCACAAAATCATGGCTACCTGATTCCAGCCTTCCTGTAAAGTGGGGGCCCTATTTTTTTATGTACAATATGGTATTAGCATGGACTTGAAAACATGATGATTTAAATATAAAAATTTACTTGAAGGAAATCTCCTTATCGCTAGGAACCATTAATTCCGTAAGATTGGCAGCACCTTCTATATGATTGCCTATCGCATATATTGGTGTATTGGAGAGATCACATTCTTTTAAAGCCATTTTCACTGTATCGTAAATACTGGCATCACAAAACATTAACTTTGGTTTGGTAATTGAAAAAGCATGTCGTATGCCTTCCTTATCAAAACTTGGATCCAAAGTGCTTATAGACAGGCCGCATAAAAGTGCGCCAAATGTCAGAGGCGCTACAAAATCACTATTAGCAGCACACAAACCAATTACATCACACTGTTTTATCGGAAGTTTTTGTAAATTTATGGCTACGCGTATGGACAGTGTGGCAATTTCTTTATTCGTATACTCCTTGCCACTGGGATAGCAAATCTATGGAAGAATTACACTCATGCGTTAAATTATTTCCGCATGTTTTTGATACACACTTTTTTTTTACCTGATTTATATGCTCTGGACAGTTTAAGAGTGCCTCTATAACTGCCGCACCAATGGAATCATTTTCACCAAATGTTGGCTTTGTTTTCTTACCCCGCCATATGCGTGTTTCTTTATCAAACTGTGTTGTTGCAGCTTCTAAACGCCAACAACTTGCCATTCTCGCGAACTGATTAAGACTATTCAACTGCGTTGAATTTTACTTTACTCTTATAGAACTGACGGGTGTTATCTTTTAAAGTACGAAAATCATAAAGAGTACGAGACCAGCCCATAGAGTAATACCACACGTCATACAGTTGCCAGCAATGACTTGCAATATTTTTATTTAATTTAATTATTTAAATAAACAGACTCGTTGACACATTATAGAAGATGTATGTAGATGTGTGATTACATATTAACATAGTAGTTGCAAAATAAGAAAATTATTCTATAAAGTTTGAGATAAAAATCAAGAAAAATAAAAGGCCGACCTTCTTCCCCCATGCATTGAAATAAGGCCAAATTTTAAATTTGTTCGTTCCCTTAATGAAATAATTTTTTTTTATCAAATCTTGGATGTAGGGAATGTATGCTAAAAGCACACATAAACGTGCGTTAAAATGTAAATTATCAGTGCAATAATATATACCGGGTTTGCTATTAGAATAAAGCCAATAAAATATAACTAGACGTACATACATATATCCACCTCAGAGTAAGGTTTGCCATTTCACCACGAATAGATTACAATTTTTATTGTCGTGACACTTATGACAAGAGTAGCCAGACAAAACGATGAACTTGAATATTATCAGACGTCCACTTGAGGTTACTAAGCGGATGATTAGATTCGCTGTTGCAATTTGAGCGCTTTAAAGATATCTCGTCGTCTTCGACTTCTAAAGCCCACTAAAAGAATTTTTGCTACAAAACGTTGGCATAGTTCTTTCAAATTAAAAGATTATATTGTAAGCTTTAAACGAGTATACTGATACAGAAAGTGTACAGAACTAAGTAATTAAAATTAATTATTAATTAATAATAAGACGGAATAAAGAGGTGAAATCATGAATTATTTATCTGAAATGTTTGGTTGATTGGACATTAAAGAGATAAATAATACAAATATAAACTAATAGGCACTGAATTAATTTTATCTTCGCCATAAAGAATACCGAATATCAACACGGCAGTTAGTTTTTAAAAAATTATTCTGAACATATAACATTTTTGCCACATGGGTTATGAAATATAAACTGTACAGAATCATTTTGTATTGGGAATTCGAAATTAATTTAATTTTCACCATTGACCGAACAGACAACGAGAAGAATGTTAGCGAGTCACTGTGTTTCCAGTTCCACCACTTTACCCACACAGACCACTTGGTCCATTCTGATGCTTCAATTAGGAAACAAAAGAAAAACAAACGGAAAGAAGAGAAGAGAAAGGAGAAATAGGGGGAAACAAAACTAAAAGGAAAAGAAATAATGAATGATAAGAAGCAAAAGTGAAACGACAATCGGTCATTAAAGGCGCTCATAGATAAGACAAGACCTCTAAGATATCCCCCTAGCCAATCAATCTCGTTTATGAACCCTATTAAATCCTAAAATCTGTACTCTTTTAGATCTACCAGTTCATCAACACATCGATTCCCTAGCCATCTCCTCCTGTGCAATCTGTAAAGAACAACAGTCAGTGTCTTAAAATATAATCCACTGTTGCCCCTGCTCCTTCGCAAAGATATTTTCAAAACACCCAGCCCGCTATTGATAAGCCACATGTTCATCTGGTATACAATACTAATTGAACAGACTTGAAGTAATAAAGACCGCCAACTGAACGCCGCAAGTCATCAAAACTATCAAATCTACAATTCAATGATGTCTGCTCCATAAACAAAAAAAAATTATAACTCGGGAGATGAAAAAACTCGAGACTTGATGCTTCCAAGTCCATACCAGTCTGTATACCCGTACGCAGTCTGCAGCTTTGAAAAAAAGTAGGATAGAAAAATGCAAAAGCCTTTGATGATTTGCAAGGTATAATATGCACTTTTATCTAAGAATCCCTCATGGCAAAAAGGATCACCACCCGATAGTCATGATTTGGTAGGGTGTCTCTCACAATTGGTTCAATGGCTTGCATTTCTGCGAACAAGGGGCCTAAACCACTTTGCAAAGAAACGATTTTAAGAACTTGAGAAGCTAAAATTATAGCTTGAGATGTGAATTTCTCAGCAAAGCTCATTTTACGATTATTTGAAAAAACTAGAGACTTGATGCTTCCCAAAGCCATAGCGGCCATTCGCAGTCTGCAGCTATGAAAAAATGTAGGATGAAAATATGCAAAAACCTTTGATGATTTGAGCAGAAAAATTTTGTTTACCGATGAAATAATTTTAAGCCTGCTGAAAAGATAAAACAAGCAAACTGATAGGGTATAATATGCTCGGTTATCTAAGAATTCCTTAGATAAAGAAGGGTCACCACCCTTTAATCATGGTTGGGTACGGTGCCTCTTAGAATTGGTTCAATAACTTGCATTTCTGTGAAGAAGGGGTCTAAACCACTTTGTCAAGAAACCATTTTAGAAGCTCGTAAAACTAAAACAACACAAATCTTGTTCCGAAACATTTCACCTGCCTTATTTGTCAGTCCTTAATTGAATCCACAGGATATTTTTATTCAAATCAAAAATAACTAATGCACGAATATTGTTCCCAATATTATTACTCTCCTTTCCATTGAAAGGAAAGCATCATAAATCTGATTTTAGAGCAAATATTTCAAACTCTCGAAAGTTATGAAAAAAAAAATTAATTTTTCAGTACACACGTCGGAATATTTTAATACAAGAAGTAGTTAAGAAATTAAAAAAATTTAAAAGTTTTATTAAATTTTGCCTTTCTTTTAAAAGAAATTTTAAAAAATTTTCGAACCACAGTACATGTGTCCACTTTGTATATGCGAATGATTGTATTCAGATGGTGCCTGTTGTTGTTGTAGCTGTCTATATTTATACTGCAGGACACAATATGAATTCTTTGCCGAAAGGACATTCGTAATTGCTATGCTATTTATTTAACAGTAAATGGCTTGTGGTAGACAATTTACAACGTACGTACGGCCACCTGTATTTACATTTTAAACCTCCGATGAGATAGATGGTCAATTTACACTTGTTTCTTCTACTCTCTCCACAAAAAAGAGAGTTTCTTTCGATTGTTTTTGTGGAAATGAATTTGTTATATTATATATACATATACATACATACAGTTAGTTTGTAATTCAACATTTTAAATGGCGCACATACCACATTAACGAAATCCTGAAATGTTATGTAGCCTGGTCCAATTGGTGTTTTAGCCTTTTTTGCTCTCTCCAATAAAAGCTCTCGTTTATTTAAAGGCACTTGTGATATGAATTCTGGTGATTTTAAAGCAATAATAAACTCATCGACTGTTATTTCACCAAATCCTTCGGGATCAAACTGAAATAAAATAGTTTTTTAAATTGAGTTTTGTTCATACAGTTTTGAAAAGAGGCGTTTAAAGCGTTTTACCCACCCACTTACCATATCAAATAGAATTTTCCATTTCTGTAGAAAAAAAAAAGAAAAACAAATTAAAAAAAATATTGTGCCATAAATAAAGAATAAAAGACTCAAGGACTACTCAATGCTAATATGTTTTTAACTTACATCTCGTAGTAATTCTCGTCGTAGTTCCGCTTCATCAAAATCGGAATTTAATGATGTATGTTCCGTATCGTAGCCAGCATCATTTGTTCCCTGAAAATTGAAAAAAAAAATTTAATTTCGTATGTCAAAAATGTCCACACAATAATTACTACTTACATAGCGTGGTTGCGTCTGTGATATTGAAACAATTGATGCTAGTGAACCTGCTATGGTTGATATATGTTCGATATCGGCTAAAGTTTCTTGCTGGCTGCTGCCAGGACGAGCAGCAACGTTAACACTACTATCACCGCCATGGCCGGCGCCATTACCATTAATGGTTGTTTCGATAGCACGGAATGAACTGCGTTCACAGCCGGTCCACATAATCGAACATGTATTAGAATTGTTATGATGCTGTGTTATCTCTTTAAATATAGTTGTAGTTGTGCTTGTTCTTGTTGTTTTTGTTGTTGTTTTTGTTGTTGTTGTTGACGGAAACATAAATCGTTAATATTTTTTTCATAGTCTATCAATTCCATTCGTGTTTATAATATGTTTGTTGCAAACTTTTGAGATATTTTTTATGCTTTAATAATAATTATTCGTGTGCGGAGAGTTTAATTTAATAATTTTTGAATTAAAAAAAAGAAAAAACCATAGTCCATTAATTTTTTGTATTATATTATTTTATGTTGGATTGTGTATTTTATTTTTTTAATTTTTATTTTTTATTAATTTTTTATTATTTTTTTATGTTCTATTTTTCATATTATTTTGATTGCATTCTAGGCGCATTCATATAATGTGGTGTTATCAGCCCCGTGAGGGCTTCTTTCAGTTACGTACAGTGAGTAAAAAAAAAACTTGTACACTACTTCCTTCCACCTCGAAATAAATTTTTGAACAAAAAAATATTTATAAAAGGAAATTTATTATTATAAAGACTAAATAAAAGCTTAAAAGCTTTATTTTTAATAAAAATTAAAATATTTCTCTATTGGTCATGTATAAAGAAAATAATCATCGAAACTAAGAAATTTCAACATTCATACGCAAAAATATGCGGCATTTCTTTGAATACAGCGACCAAATTCTCTAGAAAGTCGTCTTGAACAAATGCTGTGGAATAATATAATTGTTATTTTTTATAATAAGGTGTACACATTATTTTTGCCCACTGTATGTATATACATGCTTTTGTTTATTTATTTTTTTATTTTCTTTTATATTTTATTTTATATTTTTTTATAATTTTTTTGTTCTGTTACTGCTTTTATCATAGAATCTAACTCTTATGGCTCCCAGTATTCCCTGCAGCGTGATTGCCTTAGTGGTAGCGCAATTTAGTCCGTTTTTCGAAAAAAAATTAAAAAAACAAATTTTTCTAAAAACAAGAAAGAAAGCAGGGCGAACTCAAAAATATATTTCAAGGTAGTAAGTGTACAAGTTTTTTTTTTACTCACTGTACCTAAATAAACGTTTATTGACAAATCTCGTGTACTGAAAAAATCAGTCACCTGGGCTGATAACACCACCTTATATGAATTCGCCTTGAAAGAAAGAAACAAAAGAGATATAATATAATATAATGACAGAAAACAACAATTTAATGCCATTATATGAATTCGCCTTTGTAATTTTTGTTATACGGCGAATTTTATTTGAAATTTCTAACGATCACAACAAACAAGTACAACAAATAATACATGTTGTTTTTGTTAAAAAAAAACACTGCGAATTGAGTAGTTGTAAATTTGCTATCACCCTGATTGACATGCGTACTTTTAGGCTTAAACCAAAAAATTCAAAATTTACATGCAGCAAAAGTTGCATGCAGTAAATGTTGCATGCAGCATTTCCATTTCGTTTATTCTTCGCCAGAAAATATACCTATTTTCAGGCGCAACTTTAAACATAATTTTTTGCTTAAATTTAAAAAATCCATACTTTTAGGAGGTAAAATATAAATTTTTTCATTATAGAACTTCAAAAAAAACGCCGTTAGGAAAGAAAAAAAAGAAAATTTTATGAATATTTTCGTAATCCGTACGGTATTTGTAAAATTGTAAAATTAAAAAAAAAAAATTTTTTCATAATTTTCCAAATTTTTCCGCGCTGCAATGCTGCATGAAAAGTGAATGCAGCATTTGCTGCATGCAGCAGAAAATTTTGCTGCATGTAAAAGCCTTAAAGTACGCTTTAACCTAACTAACGTCTAACGTAAAATTATTTTTTTTTCTTTGGGTGAGAGAGGGAAGAGAGTAAATTTTGTTCGGAACAATTTCAGCACGGCGAATTCATAGAAGGTGGTCTTATTAATACGTCAGCTGTGTGGGGTATCGTCGTTGTCAAAAAATTTTTGTTTGTGTATTTGTTGTTTCGATAATCCATTTCGTATTCATAAACCCTCATATGTACCGCATGTATCCTTAACGATACGCACAAGAAATTCTTCAGGATTACTTACTATTTCAAAGCCAAATTATATTAAAATTTTTCCAAAAAAAAGAATTCAGTCTCTTCAACTAGGTGCCTAAACTATGACAAATAAGAAATAACGTTTGCAGCTGCCATTTTTCTCGATGACCAATGGTTAAACAATGTTATTTACGTAAAGTGAAAATGTTATTGACACTAACTACTGTATGAAATAATTTTTTTAATTTATAAGGTGCTGGCACTATTGTGTAATTTAGCATGATTAAATTTATTTATTTTTTTAATTGCTTTAATTAATTTCCTAAGGAGGTTTAAGGGTTAATTTTTTTTTTTTTTTAAGATTATTACTTTTTCACAAAAACAAAATGCCTGTTGTTTTTGTATTGTTGTATTTATTGTATTATTGCGATCACCTCTTAGAATGAATTCGCCTTGAATTTCAGCTTGAATTGGTGGGTTTAATTTTAATTATTATTCCGAAACAATTGAACAGTGCTACCAGATACTTCAATTCTATAAGCCAGTTTAATAGAAAATTGATAAAATAGTAAAACTAATACGTCGTTTACAATCATATTTGATATGGTAGCCTTGTTTTTCCAGAACAATTGTTCGAAGTGGGGGGTGAATCGTTTCAGAACAAACTCTCAAAAAACTAAAATTGTTTCGGAACAAACATTTTGTTTTATTAGAGACTACGGCGACTATTTTATAAGAAAACAATAAGAAATTTCTAAAAGGACTAACTTATCGGGATGTGGCGATTAATTTCATAATTTTTGTTATTTTAGAAATAATTATTATTAACGCTACCATGAATTGTATTTGTGTATAAACATACATACACATGTATGTGTGAATATGCGATTTTATTTTTGTGTACGTAAAAAATTCGATAGTGAGTAGTGACTGACTGACCATCACTGAAGAGTGTTCATAATTTAAATTATTATTTATTTTTTCTCTGCTCTGCTTTCAAAAAATTTAAGCAGCCGGCATATGGCAGAAAAAACAGTTGACAGAATTTTCTGTCGAGCTGCCGAACTGCTTGCTGTCTGTCTGTCCATTGTTGTTGCTCTTATTTTAACCCTTGTTGTTTGTGAGTGTGTGTGTGTGTGTGTGTGTGTCTGTGATTGCTAATATAAATGTATGAGAACGCCGTTAAAAATAGAAAACGCCTGAAAGTATGCAATTGCTTAGATACATATCAGTACACAGTTATATTTTATTTTTGCCGTAAAGTTGTTCAGCTCGTTCATGGCATATTTAGCTAAACGCTGTATTCACTTTATTGATGTATATCTGCCCGTGTTCGATCCCTGAAACAATCGAAAACAATTGCTTTTGTTCGCGAGACCGTTCAAGAAGAAAAATTTTGTAGAGTTTCTGCCCTTAAAATGCTTATTAAGAAGTTGTTTTCGTATCTTGAATCTTCTTCACTGGCATTAAAAAGGGCCAGATTAAAATAATTCCCGTTTAATCATAGGCCAACGGTTTTTCAATACTGTAGTCTATTTCATGCCCGGGAAACAAACTTTTTAAAGAAATCAAAGAGTAATTGAATAAACAAAAAAGTTATCTTGCCAAACTTGGCATCTGTAATCGTTTCACTTTTCCCTGTAACTATTTAATTTATTTCACTATTTGTGAAATTTGTTTTATTTTAACAATTTAATCGTATTCTTTCTACCATATTTTCCTTTCCAAATCCATGTGAGAATTTGCGGATATTTTTCAAGTTAAAATCAATAGTTATGCTTAGTTAAACTTGGTCGAAGATATAAATGATAGGACACAGAAATACACTCTAAAAGCCGGTCCGCTATCTGACTTATAGAGGATTATAAGGTTAAATCGAAAATTGTATGGGATTGTCTAGGGGAAACTGAATATATGGTTAAACTTAATTGAGCCCCTGGTTTGAATTTACAGTAATGAGCAAGCAGATAAGCTTACAAGGAGAGTAACTTCCACGCTATTGATGGGACTAGAATATTTCCATGGAGAGGGAAGAGATATTTGGAAGAATTTGTGACAATTGAAACTTTAGTTCGGAAATTACAATAAAATTTGAATCATACATCGGACCAAGCAGGATTAAGCTGACCCTAGTAATGAGATGGGCAATGAATGGGCAGTGTTTATACTTACTTACACTTGTTCAGAATAAGCATATCGTAGTTAAAGGAGATTTTTTATTTAGGAAGATTAATTGAAATTGTTTATAGATTAAGAGGAGTACAATAGATCGTATGGTTGCATCACTTTTCCACTTCTTTATGACAACACTGAATTAATATTTTTAGTTTAAAGACTGGAACACATATTCACAGGCATTTTTATGTCTTGTAGCGAGTTAGGCGACTAAATAATCAGGTCTCTACTGTTCTTCAATTAATCTCTCTTTCAAAAGCACGCATTGGTAGAATCTTTTAAAACGGCTCTTTTAATCGAGTAATCTTCATATCACAATGGTTTGCATGGACGCCCTACAGACTATATCGGAGATATGCACCTTGACAACGAAACGTTATATTTTTGACCCAATATTCGCCATGACGGGCTTCTTGCCATTATGTATTCTTTAATTATTAAGCCCTTCTGGCACTATACGAATTCTATAGACATTATACCGTTAATTTAATTTTATAAATAATCAGTAGCGTACTCAGGTTTTTAAACACCATATTTAGGAGGAGCTTTTTTTTTAATAAATTATTAAACTTGTGCTATTTGAACAATAGCCCTACAATATAATAAAAGTAGTATACAACTTAAACAAAAAAAAGGCATTGTCATATGAAATATATTTTTAAAGGAGGTATTTTAGTTAGTACATATAAAAAATTATGTACATATGCAAGTATGTACATGTAAGGCGACTCTTTTAAAATATCAAACTGTCATTATTATTATTTATTTTACACAATATTTATGTTCTTACCTAAATTTAATGTTTAATTTGCTAATAAATCCAAAATACCGCTATTTCTTATTGCAAATACAACACGAAATCGTATATAACACGAACACATGCAAAGATGTATAAACATAACGGTGTTTTACAACTTTTTATTACGATTTATAAAGTCAAAACAAAATCAAATAAATACCGGTGTATTTGACAGTTTTAAATAGCGGTGGAGATTTGAAATGCGCAGAATCCGTTATTTTCCTTTACTAAAAATTTTCTATTTATATTTTCATTTTTGTTTTATTCATTTTCACCACCTTTTTCTTTTTTTCTTTTTTTGATAAACCCTAAATATTTCTTAAAATTTTGTTATTTAAATTGTAGACAAACTAATAAAAATTGCATTTTATTTTAGAAACTTTGTTATTAAACTATTAATAATTATTGCTTTACATATTATTATTATATTTGTTTTGTTTTGATTTTAGGCTATTGACCGCCATTTATAAGCCACAATAGAATTGCCATGGGTCCATTGACCGTAAATAACGAAATAACATACATACACGCATGGTTTTCTTTTATACTTTTGCCGGAAATGGTTTGTTTTCATTAAAATTCGATTTGGATTGCATTGAATTAATTAAAAGTTAATTCATTCTCCATACTTTTCTTTACATATTTTAAATAAATTTTATATTTAGAAAATATATCATTTTAAAATTCACCAAAAATTCACTTTTACGAACGAACCACCATTCACATTAACTAACTCTACTACTTTAGACACCCCCACCAAACAGACAAGAGACTAATTGACAACTAAATAAGAAGGAAGTTTTCAGAAACGGAGTATGAATAGTCGTAGTGCAGCTGACAATGGCTCTGGTCTATTGACAACAATAAGGGTGGATTATGAGCATATATTCCTACTTTTATGTGTTTCTACATGCAAAGTTAATATTGTATTGTATCTGCATGTACTTTGGCACGAAAGCCGTTAAAAGGACTAAAGAAAAAAACAACAACCGGTCGACCAGTCAGTTAACATATCCAATAACCAAAAATTTAGTAACTTAAATGGAAGGATTTCAAGTAATGTGGTTAAATTACAGGAGTTTAAATGTATTAAATCATTTTTGTTTTATTTCTCATTGTCAGAAGATTAAAATTTTTTAAGGGCAAACAAACTAAATTCGATTCAAGCTGAGCTTTAGAAAATTAGCTAATTCACATGGCTAATATTGTAAATACATCACATCCTAGTATAATATATTAGAGTTATTCATCTTCACAGTGATCTTGGAGTCATCATTGCATTTAGATTGAGTCTACATTCGCGATATGAAAAGAGACTCTAGGATTTATCGTGTATGAGTGTAGGTAAGAGCCCATCGTGAAATATAAATTTATAAACACAAATTCTTGAAACCACTGGCAACAGTAAAAGAAAGAGGGTTGACACCTTTAAAGGAAAATCAGTCTTGGAATTGAGAGTGGGTGGTTGTTATTTACATTTTGTAACAACGTGCACATTAATCGCAACGATGGAAACAGCCATGCGCACTTAATATTGAACATCTCATAATAATGTAGTAAAATTTGTATTGCAATTTATGCACATTTCAGTTTATTTATGAAATTCCTTTGAGATTTGCCACAATCTTTACGTACACCGTTTACATTAGAAATTTCTCAAATTAGTTCAATTAGCCAATCCCAAACAATTCTACATGAATTTTCATATTTTTTTTTTTTTAAACTTTACTGAATAATATTTTTTGATTTTAAAATATTTAATAAATATCCAGATCCAGTTAGCTTTTAAAAATTACTGTCAAATATTTTTCTTTTTATTTAAAAGAATTGTGGAAAAAATAATAGAATTTTATTTCGAAAAAAATTGAAGAAATTTCTTTATTAAATAAATTATGAGTGGAAATAAAATTGTAAGAAAATTGAAAAACGAAATCCGTAATGAAACAGTATCAGATTCTGATCAGGAGCTAGAAGAAAAACCTAAAAAAGCTATGGAAGCAACTGGTTACAAAAATGTAAATCTCGTATACTTTTTTTTTCAAACATTCTTAATATTTACATGTTTTTTTTTAATATTCTTTTCTATTTAAGGACATGGATATTGAATTTGATCGTGTTCGCAGGAAACGCCGCGGCGGAAGACGTCGTTCAAAAAGTCGTAGACGTCGTAGTCGTAGCCGCAGACGTCATTAGGCAAATGTTCTAAATTAATTTATGTTCTGTAATAAATTTCGAGTGAATTTTTCTTTTTATTTTTGTATTCTGGACAATTGTCAAAGATGTCGTAGCTGTAGCCGCAGACGTACTTAAACAAATGTCTTAAAATTGATTTGTGTATTGTAATAAGTATGAGAATTTTTATTTTTTTTTAAATCTGAATATCTGTTTATCTAATAAAATGTTTATCTAATTAAAATGATTTTAAAATAAAGAAAAAATCTGTAATATTGTTATTGTTAAAAATAATAACGATTGTTTTTTTATTAACAAGTAATTGTTTGTGCTTTTTCAGAACGAGTGTAGAAAACTAGGGACTTGAAAAAACAATTTTATGATATGTTTCTCTCTTTTTTAAAATATTTGGCATTTATATCGATTAGTTATAGGTAGCCTTGTTAAAGGAGAATAAAATTTTTAGCCTGTTTGAATTCCAAAGCTGAGAGTTTTCACTACTCTGTCGATCAAAACAAGCTTAAATTGGATTAAAAAATGTTTTTTAAGAAAGACAATTTAAGATTATAGCACAAATAACAGAAGCTGTTGAAATGTTTTATTTTAAGTAAGAAAATCATAAAAAAAAATTCATAAATAAAATTTGAATAAGATTTGTTATGTCGAAATAGATTTAACACAGAAGTCTATATTCTACCTAAATTGTGTTCATTGAATTGCTACAAAAAAATCCTTTTATTATCTCTCTACTATAGCAGAAGTTCGATTTAAATTGTATTCTTAATTTAATTTTAAATAATTATTTGTTCAGTTTTTGTTTTGTTTTTTTTTCCTTGTTTTTAATAATAATTTATTATAAATCTATATTTAGTTCTTTTTGTATAATATTATGAATATATTATTATAAAATAAACAAATGAAATAAATAAATCAAGAATTCAGAAAAGAAACAATTAAATATTTAGTAACAATTTAATTTGTTGTTGCAATTATTTTTTTTTTCCGTTTATTTGCGTTTTTGTAAATATTTTTTTGTTTTGTTTTTTTTTTACTTATTTTTCTCTGTTATTGTTAATTCATTAACAAGTTTTTGTATTCACTTTTTAACATCGTAATTAATCATAATTTTATATATAATATAATATATTTTACACAGGTTAAAACTTCATAATAATGAAAAGACAAAATTAATGAAAAGAAAAATGGGATAAAAGGAGTATAAAGAAATATGTCAGATAGTATTACTTAACAATAAAATATGCATAAGTAATCTTAATTTTTTGTTTTTATTTATTTAGCAATTTGTTTTTTTGTTTTTTGTTTATTTTTTTTTTTTAATGTAATTATACACTCTATACGTTTACTAAAATCGCCCATTTCTTATGCTACACTCACTCATAGTGGTTAAGAGTTATTTGGAGTCATTTAACCTACCAGCATAGAACGTGAGTGTTTAAAGCACTGATCAATAACCATTCGCGCTATTACTTTAATCTCTTCATATGGACTTGAATGTTCAATAAGTTCATTCAATATTTGTATACCATTCTCTTGTTCAACAAGTCGGCAATATTTATCGGGATAAACCTTCACGGTAAAGCAATAAGAAAAATATTTCGATAGACGTCTCTTAAAATGTTACTTAAAATTCTCCAAATCTTACCTGTGTTAGATTTGCCAAAGCCCATACAGCCCAATGTTGGCATTGTGGTGTCTCATAACAACGTACTAATCCTAGAATTGGTTCAAAACTGCGATAATTAATATTACGTTCGCTTTTTATATCCCAGCGACTGATTGCATTAACCATACTGACTAAAACATCGTCACGTGAAGGCTCCTTAATTGTCCATGCTTCTGCACCGTCTGAAGCTATATGTGCCAGCACACCAGCTGCATTGTAACTTACCTAAACGATAAAATTTAAAATAGTTTACCACATGAAATTATAATTATAGAATATTTTATATTTTCTCTTACCTCTATGCCATCACTTTCAGATGATAATAGTTCTGCAAAAACTTCAATAAATTTTTGAGTCATTAGTTTCGGTCTTAACCATTTAACTTCGGCTACATTTCCTAATAGGCCCATCATATTTCTTAACAATTCATCACGCTCTCTAAATGCCTATTAACGTTAACAAGTGGAAAATTTTCAAATATTTTAAGCATAACGTTGGGCTTGTTCTGTAAAGAAAACACAAAAAAATACTTACACAATTACTTACATTTAAACATCTCAAAAAATACTCCATTCCACGACCATCCAAAAATCTCTTACAATTAATTGCAGTCTCATCAGTTACATTCCACATGGTTGACCATGCCACCTCCATGACATCATCGAATACCGAACGTGTTAAACGATCTTTAATTAAGCTTAACATAGTCTAAACGTGTGTTGTATAGAAAATCAAATTAAAATAACAATAAATTATAAAAAAAATAAAAAATTAGGAACTTACGCTAACAACTCCAAGTTCACCCAAAAACAGTTTTTGTCGACCATCTACCTGACAGGCTAATGTATTGAGAAGATAGATAGCTATTCTCTGAACAAAACCTTCTTGTTCGGTTTTAGACACACCGTACAAAAGTATAGTAATTAGACGCTCGTATTCAAATAACTTGAATAATGAAAATAAGTTGTTTTAATTTGTGAAATTTCTATTTGAAGTTATAGTAAGTAATACATACCACATCATTGGGCATTTGAAACTGTGTTAGAGTAAGGTAACCATTTCGTAGCATTGTATCGTCATTTACATGCATTTCCATGCCATTGAGCAATGTCCGTATTATGTGATTTCGCAGAGGTGTACCAAACTTGGTACGATCACGTCCTTTAACAATATAAAATAATGTCGCACTATCAAAAAAAAGGTTATTTATTTGCATATATTGTCAGATTTATATTATAAGAATATAATCAACTAACCTGCCAGATATTTGCATGTGCTTAAATTTTAAATGTCTATCCATAGCTGTCAATACAACATCTAAAGCTGTATGTATATCCTTACAATTCTCAAAACGGAAGAGATGATACAAATCATTAAGCACCTAAGCAAAAATATAAGGTGATGTCATTAAGAATTAAATTTCAACTTATCATAATGAATTTTACACATACCCTCGTCAATAGAACTGGTCTGTCGTAATAATACCGCGCAGCTGTTAAAATCTGTTGTTCGTTTGCATCGCCGGCAATCTGAAATAATTAAAATGAAAATGAATCAAGTTCGTAATCTTATAATGGCTCTGCATTTCAACAATTAATTTAATTAAAAAAAAAGTTCATAAACTGCATAACATAAAATTTCTTACCTCAATAGCTGGTATGTCATGACGTTTGCACGCCCAATGCGCTGTATGGTATAGGCCTAAAAACTGTAAAGGCCTTTGGGTTCGTGTCGCAAGTCCTGGTATATCTGTATTAACTTTATGGCTGGATTCTTTTGTTGCAACACCATTTCCAGCTAAATTAGTACCGGATATGTCCAAATGTGTTAAGTCCCTTAAATTGTCCATGAGCATTTCAAGTGATTGATCAGGTAAATCATAGGTGCCGTGACCATTGCCAGAACTTGATATTGATATATCCAATGTACGAAGACGTTTTAAACAGCAAATGGCAGGCAGTTGATTTACAATTGGCCAAACATTGAAAAGTATTAGGGTATGAAGTTTAGGCAGGGTGGCTAATGCCTGAAGACTAAAATTGGCTAAAACACATGACGTCAAATCTAAATGTGTCAAATCTTGTAAATGGGCAAATTGTAAGCGATAATGTAAAACAACTCCATTTAGTATTAGACGACGTAGGTGTGGGCAATTGAATTGAAAGTCTACAGGTTCTTTGTCATTTGGCTCTGCGTATTGCAGCATATGCGATCCAATGCCTAACTCAAGCGAACGTAGACTTTCACCATAGCGAGCAAGTAGTACGTGAGATTGTACGGTTACATTTTCGCAATACCACATCGAGAGAGAATATAATTTGTGTTGCATCAGTATTTTGAGTCCTAAAATAAATTAATCAGAAAATAAGAGAAATAATCATGGATCAATTCTTAATATCTTTCTGCGTTCATATAATACTATTATATTTTCAAATTATACTCATTAGCATCAAGTAATCGGTTATATTTTTTCTATATAACTTAAGTTTTATCGTATTACTAATTTACTATCCTATAAACCCAGAGACTACAGCACTTAATTTCGAATATTTCAAATAAGCCCTATTAATATATTAAACTATCTGACTCTCTGATACTGTCTGAGTCTCCAGATTGTTCGTACAATCATTAAATATTTTTTTAATGCAATATTCAATAAATTAATATTAACTTTCAAATCTGCCAATGAATCTATCTCCCTTACTTAAAGAATTGGCGAAATGCACTGTGTTAACTAATAAAACAATACATGGAAGGAATATTAAAAAAAATTATTTTCATCTCAGGTCAACAGCATTTTATTGAATGAATAAACAAAACGGTTAATTGACTACATACTTGCATGCATCAATATCAGATCGAATGCTTATCAGTAGATTTCAAAAAGAAACAAAAACAAAAAAAATTAAGAGAATCAATATTGTTTTAATCTGTGTTAACCTTCAAAGCAATAAAATATTTAAGGATTGCATATTGTTTTTATAATCAATCAATTAAAATTAATACATTTTAATATTTTATGGCAATATACAGTACACCACATTCATTTGTAAATGTAACAAAAGAGGCAAATAAAATAAAATAAAATAAAATAAAATGAAAAAAAGCATATGTACTCACCATAATTTGTTAAGTGACTATTACGCAAATGTACAACCTTTAATGAAGTTTGATTGGTATCTCGAAATAAACTTATAAATTTATCATCAAACTGTCGATAAAAGTGTTTTTGATACGTATCTATTAAACGGTCACAGATATCATTTGGTAAAACGATGCCATCACGTAAATGATAAGTTTTACCGTCCTCATTTTCGGTATCGTCAACAACAAGATATTCGTCAGTATCCTCACATCTGATAACATCTAAGTTTTTACATATATAACGGTATACAATATCCTGTAGTGTTAATGGATCTTCATCCAAAATTCCATCCGGCTTTAAACGAACTTTGCCACTCATTTTTGGTTCTATAATTATGCTGTCTGTCCGTACGCCTGAAAGTTACATAATAAATTGAAAATGCTATTAATACATTAATAAAGATTATATTTAAATATCTATGCCTTAATTAAGGATTAAAAAAAAACATTTGAGGTATTAGTTTCAATAGGATATTCGTACATAAGTATTGTATTACAATAAAAATATTTCTCAGCAAAACCATACAATTTAAAGCAATCTTTATGTCTTTAAGATCCCAATAATCATCTGGATCTTAAAGGTAAAAATGGACTAAGAAATACAAACAGTTCTAATATGTAATTATAAGCATATATATTTACATGAAGAAGTACTATTATAAAATACACTTTAGAGACCGCAAAAATGATGCTGCTTCTGAAGTTTTTTCGGGCTCCCGTAACAGATATAATACATAATGATATTAATCATCAATAAATTGTTCCATTAATTATACTTATAGAAGAAACTAACGTATACCTATCAGCAATACATTCAATTCATTCATTTTAATAAAAATTACTGGAATACCTAAGAAGATATTCACTCCATATAAGCTTTATAAAAAACGAAAATTTATCGCCATAAATCTACATTAGTAAACATACCTGAGAAACATTTTATACTAACTGCAACCTATGAAATATGTATGTTCTAGTGATTTCCAATTGCGAAAGAACGTGTAAAATTGATTTAAATCTTGAAAGTCTTACATTCGGCTTCATCTAACTTCATTATGAATACATTAAGAAAGGAAAGTTGATATTCCTTTCTATCCTAAGCAAGGGGTTATTATACAGAGCAGTTTATGTATATTGTTCACTCTACCAAAGGTAGACAGTATTATTAAATATGTATTTTTTTACAAGACGGGCTAGTACTAACCCTTAACCTTATGAAAATGAAAACAAAAGAAAATATAAAGCAATGGTAAGAAAGCACTTTGAAAAGCTCACAACAAGAAAATATAAACTATTTAAGAACTGCACACCAATTCGAAACATTGATGACGTAAGTAATAAAAAAATTAGCGTTCAGAACTATAATCACAAAAAGAAAATACTT
The DNA here is from genome assembly GCA_005959815.1 of Sarcophaga bullata. NCBI lineage: Eukaryota > Metazoa > Arthropoda > Insecta > Diptera > Sarcophagidae > Sarcophaga > Sarcophaga bullata. The sequence continues at coordinate 182,525 of QOCX01000083.1, forward strand.
AAAAAGTAATTCAAAATTATTTAACAGAACAATATATAAGGAAAGAAGACAAAAAACGAAATAAGGAAGAAGTAGGAAGAATTATAATAATGAATATGTATGTTAAAATAAAGGAGTACACTATCAAATCTAATATCTAAAAATTTATGTAGACAACCATACGCCTGAAAAAATCCATCACTGGTCCTCTTTGAACATATCACATCATGACAATTTGCCAATGAAAAAAGAATGCATATGATGAGAATTCATTAAGAGATTATGAAGTATTTTCAGTTAAGATACTAAAATATTAGGGTATAGAATGAGCAAAATAGGAAGGCATCATAAGGTAAAATATATGCAAATGCAAGATACGTGATATAAAGATAATAGAATTAACAAACATTAATATAAACTCGCTCGTGTTAGTGAATTGCATTAAAATTTATTCCATAATACAGTAAAATTAAGCTATGTTTATAAGAAAAATTAGCATATATTAGAATATTTTAAAGTTGTAGAATAGCTAATCTTAAAGCTATTGATACAATTAAAATGTGTAGGAAAAAAAATTATCGGTTGGTATTTATTGGAATACTTAACAAAAATAAATCTTTGTAGGTATAAATGGGAAAAAACATCTACTAATCAATTCACTATTTGCAATAGCTTTAAGATATATTTTGAGATATGTTTTAAAACCATACATACAACTTTCGCTATATTGTTTGTTCAAAACGATTGTCATCAGCTCAACTTAAATTAATAAAAAAAAGGCTACTAAACATACAGCGGAAGATTTCGGGTCCTAAATTAGTATTGCGCCTTTTTATTAAAAGGAGAATAATAATAACCGAAATAAATGCCACAGTCGATCATATAAACAGTTTACGTGTTATTGTGGAACAATCTGTAGAGTACCGTTCATCATTACGTCTGTTTCATAGACTTTGGGAAGACCTTCGATAGACTAAACAATGGTGCGATTTGGAATAAACTGGAATATCTTCCCAAGATCTTACTTGTGTTCTGGTCGAGAACCAGGCCAACAAATCCTATATAATGCAATAAGGAGAAGAAATTGACGTTCGAACGTCCATACTCTTAGAAGTCAAGCTAATGCCACTAGAATCGTCATAGAGTAGAACTTGCACGGAAACAAAAGAAGGGGATTGAAGCCGAAACAAACAGCAATTGCAAGAGTTAAGAGTTAGAACTCGTATTATTTACGTGTAAAAGCGCTATGCGAAGAATAGGTATCCTGATTTAACTACATAAACACATATTTTATTAGCATATATAAGAATATATTTCATTAATTAGAGTTAGATTGCTTTTAGTTCAAGCAAAAGCAATATCACAAAACTTTCTTTGGTTTGATTGATTGGTTTATTATACCAGCTGAAGCTAAAACTATCCCCAAACTACCTATGGATTAATTTATTTCCATGCAACATATCTAATCACTTATTGCAATTAAATTGGAGTTTTAATTGTATTTAGATTTTTGATCTCTGGTCCAAATAGCCATAAAACGTGTGCATATTTAAATATGTACTTTAGGAAAAAAAAATTTACATGACAATGCTTTTAAGCTCCAATTTCCCTCTCAAAAATTAATAAACTCAACACATTGCTTATAATATTGTTGATATTACATCCCTACATGACAGCTAAGAAGTTTTCGATTTCTAAACAAAATATTTGTTCGATGATTTAATTATTTCATTCGATTTTTTTTTATGACTATGTTTGTCGTTAAGCATTATATATGCACTATTGAAGTTGTGTTACGATAAAAAAAAATTTACATTCTTTCTTCCACTTTCAATGTTTAGAGAGTAAAAGCAGTTTAAGTACAACAGCAACAACAACAAACGGCAACATTAAAATATATTTCAACAACGTAATGAAGGCAAGGCTAACAACAACAAAACTACTACAGGAACAAATTGTTATTGCAGGGTGAAACAAATTAGAGAATAACAAAAGCAATGTGGACATGGCTGTGATCATATTCTCAATAACCGCCCTGAGTGGTTGGAAGTATTTGGCAGGATTTTAGAGTATAGTTCAGATAGTGATGGCGGTAACTACGAAATCTTAAGTATAACACGCTCCAGCGATAGTATAAATGCGATGTTGATTACCTGTACGCTGCTGCAGTAGCAATTATTGTGTGTACAACTCTCACTTTTGTCCTTGCAACGGCAGGGTGGGCGTGCGGACGTACTCTGAAAAGTTGTGATCTTTTTCTTTTCGTTTGTTGTCGTTCTCTTCTTTTTCCTCTTATGTGTCTTAAGGTGTAAACTTTTTTACGATACTGTTCTCACTTTACACAATTACACAAATGCAAAATAATTATACAATTATTATTTTGACTTTATTGCCAAACTCTTGGTAAATAAATATACGTAAAGCAGAAATCAAAATTGCCTTTGATTCTTGTTTTTCTTTCTATTTTGTTATGTCGTTTCTTCTGGAATTCTAACAAAAAAAACACTGTCAATTTTTTTATTTTTCCTGGTATTTACGCACTTTGCATTCACTTTTATTTATGTTTATGATTCATTTTGAAGAAAAATTTTCGTTTACTCATTTTTGCTTTCGATTTTTTGGTAAACTTTAATAATTTTATAAAATTTATAAATTGTATTCAGATTTTTTTCAGTGATATATTTTTGCAAACAATTTTTTCCTTTTCGAAGAAATAAAGAGAAATTTCGTTGTTCAGTTTTTTGTTTGACGTTTCAGTTGTCATTTACATATGGCTGGATGGCTTATTCATCTATGGCGTATGTTAAGTTAAAGAGCAGTGTTGCAAAATATTCAAAATAAATTGTTAATATTATGAAATTGTTAGTTTATATATTTAAATTTATAATTTACATATTTATTTACTAATTAAGTATATTTTAAGACTTATAATTCGAAAATTTAAGGACAATTAAGATATCTCACTCATATGTATAAAAATAGAGAAGCTGTAAACAATCCGTCCCCAATTTCATGTTCAATATTCTCTTTCAATAATTTCACATTCAAGGCTTGTCAAAATTCAATAAAATTGATACCGGTCTCGCAGGCTCTACGCTTGATATCAATTTTCCTTTTCGAGGTGTTTTCCTTAAGGAAACAACAATTTCTTAGGGAATAGTTTTAAAAACAGCGGCTGTTTTGTTAAAAGAACATCGAAGAGGTTGATTTAAAACAAAATTCGCAATGAATTTAATTTCAATTTTTGAATTTGTGAGTGTTTTAATAAAAACAAAAACTGTCTATGCGTACAAAAACAGAACACTGAACATAAAACTACAGAGTAAAAATACCATATGATATTCTAATTAACGCCGTTAAAAGAGATGGCTGTGTACATTTTTATCACTATTGTGAATGATATTTACGCATTCATTATAAATACTCTTGTAATATTAAAAAGTACGACAGATTTGTTTACCACTTTGTTTGGCTTGTTACTCCGTGTTGTTTACATCTTTTCTAGTTTTTAATAACAAAAGAGTTAAATTTTAATAAAATTTAAAAATGAGTAACATATATATACAGGAACCACCGACGTCGGGCAAAGTAAGCTTGTGAAAGATTAAAAATTCTTTTCTAAAAATACATTAATAACCTTTTTACAACATACAGGTACTGCTGCAAACTACTGTTGGCGATATAGACATCGAATTGTGGTCTCGAGAATGTCCAAAGGCATGTAGAAATTTTATTCAGCTTTGCATGGAAGGATACTACAACAATACAATCTTCCATCGTGTAGTAAAAGGCTTTATAGTTCAGGGAGGTGATCCTAATGGAGATGGAACTGGAGGTGAATCGATTTATGGACAACCTTTTAAAGATGAATTTCATTCTCGATTGCGCTACACCAGACGAGGTCTGGTTGGTATGGCAAATTCCGATAAAGACGACAATGGTTCGCAGTTCTTTTTTACAATGGCACCCACTCCTGAACTACAGAATAAAAATACATTGTTTGCAAAGGTGACAGGTGATACAGTTTTCAATATGCTGAAACTGGAAGAGGGTCTAGTTGATCACAATGAAAGACCCATGTATCCGCATAAGATCTTAAAGGCCGAAATACTGAATAATCCCTTTGACGATATAGTTCCGAGACAACTGAATAAAGAAATCAAAAAGGAAAAGAAAAAGAAGAAAGAAAAGGGTGTCAAGTAAGTCCAGTGATTCTTTTATTGATCCTTGAATCCATGCTTATATAATTCTATTTGTAGAAACTTTGGTTTGTTATCATTTGGCGAAGAAGCCGAAGAGGACGAAGTCGAAACAAACGAGTTTGTGCAAAAGAATGCTGGCAAAGCAAAATCTCTTCATGACGTCGTAGATGATCCAAAATTAAGCAAAGAGCCAATTAATGTAAAAAGTGAAAAGAAGGACAATGAGGAGTCCGATACTGAGCCAGGTGATTACAATATGGTCATCAAAGAGGAAATACTTGATGAAGAAGATGCTGCTGAACGAAGGCAGCGCATAAAAGATAAATTAAAATCTAAATCATCGACTAAAATTCCTTTAACGCCACCTCAAATAAAAATAGAGAATTCTGATTCTGAAGAAGATCTCTTGTTGACTCACGAACAGGAGAAGAAAAAACAAAGCGAGAAGAAGAAGTAAATACGCTTTATATGTTCTTTTTAATTGTTATAAAAAAACGTATTTCTCGTTATCTTTTTAGGGAAGAAATTCGACAAGAAATCCAGAGTTTAAAGAAACAATATCAAACAGAGAGAAAAATCAAAGACGAATTATTGGACAAGAAAGTGCAAAAAGATTCTAAAGGCAAATCATCTAAACCAGATGGTGAAGACAATGAGTTAATTAAAAGTTTCATAGAAGAAAAAGAGAAATATGAACAATTAAAAATGAAAATACCTAAAAAAGGACCTTCACGGGAAAATTTCACCTTAAGTCTGCTGTCGAAGTTCCGTTCAAAGTTAGATGCTATAAAACAAAAGCGAGAAGAAGATAACGAGAACAACTTAGAGAGGAATGATGATGCAGCCGTAGAACAAGAAATACAAGGAGATGACTGGCTATGCCATACATTAAGGTTTCAGAATGATACTCCTATATTAGCAAAAGATGCTTCAACTAAAGGAGATGATTGGTACGATGTATATGATCCTCGTAATCCGCTTAACAAACGAAAGCGTAAAGAAACTAATGATAATCGTAATAATAAACGTAGTCGTTAATATTAAAGAACTTCTTAAGAGTTTTATTTATAAAAAAAGGAAGTTTGTAAGTTTTAAAAAATAGAATTATAAAAAAAAAACTCAAAAGAGCATTTGTTACACAGGATTTGAAGTGTTTACAATCATTTAATTGTTTTTCTCAAAATACTTAGTTTTTTCCTTAGGGTTTGGCACGATCTAAAATGAAAAAAAAAACTTTTATTTATTTAAAGCCAAAAAAATAGATCATAATATGCTTACAGTATCAGCTCCAGGTTTCCAGCCAGCCGGACAGACTTCACCATGTGTATCTGTATATTGGAATGCTTGAACAAGTCTCAATGTTTCATCAACTGAACGACCAACAGGTAAATCATTCATAGTGATTTGTCGCAAAACACCACGTTGATCAATAATAAACAGGCCACGTAAAGTATGACCCAAATCGTCTAAGTATACGCCATAATCCTTACTTATTTTATGTGTTAAATCCGATAGCAATGGTATCTTAACATTTCCTAAACCTCCCTCTTTACGTGGCGTATTAATCCATGCCAAATGTGTGAAATGTGAATCGACACTGCAGGCAATAACTTCGGTATTAATTTTACGAAACTCTTCTATACGATCGGAAAACGCAATAATTTCAGTGGGACAAACAAAAGTGCTTCAAATGAAAGATAATAAAAGAAATAAAATGATGTTAATATATGAATTTGTTTCAATATGTATCATTATTACAAAATTTTGTCCTATTTTTTTTCCACATGTCTAGTAAATTTTTACATTATCTATGAATATTAAATCCTACTTTAATTCCGCCTATTAATGAAATAGACAGCAATCTAAGTTTTTTTGGAATAAATTGTTTTATATTTTCTAGTCACCAAAGTCTAGTAAATAGTGTGTGGATCACTGAGCTACGTGTGGATTTACTATACGAATGCTCACGAGTTTTAATCTCAGCTTTGATCAATAAACAATTTGATCAATAAAACAAAACATGAAAAATTGAAATTTTCTATCAGCGACTTCTTCTCAGCTATGTTGTGCTAAAAACTGAAATGAATGAAAATTGCCTTGAAAAATTTTTCAAATCTGTCATTTCAGTTCGATATCAAATTATAGGTCGTAATCCTAACCGGTGCGGTGGCAAACAACTTGGTTTGCCATATTTTAAACAACTACATGATGCTATTGCAACTATTCAACCTAAGGCCACTGTAGAAGTATTGTTACCTTTAAATATCATACGTGGTAGTATCAACCACATAAATATGTAACACGTCCTGAATGAAACACAAACTTATTCAAAATATACTTACAAGTCTAAAGGGTAAAATAAGAGGACCACATATTTTCCAGCATACTGTGACAAGGAAAGTTTAACGATTTCTTTATTAACAACAGCAGTGCCTTCAAATTGTGGAGCCGGCTTTGAAACTATAAAAAATTGAAATAAATAAACACTGACTCAAGATCATCTTGTTAATTTTAATGAATTTGAACTTACTGACTGCTTTTGTTGTTTGTAAAGTATGATCTCCCTTTGGTGCTTCTGCTGGATAAACTGATCCACCAGCAAATGAATAGCATGAGTCGGCATCATCGACGGTAGCCAAAGTCTGTGCCCCAAGAGCAGCCAAAACCACCAGTAGCAACGAGAAGCGCATATTCACAAACATTTACTTAAAAAATCTAAAAATAATATAAACAAACAGTTCTTTTAAAACACCCACTTTAAAAATAGTCCGATGTTATTTTAATTTAGCCACGCAGACAATTTTCAAATTTCTAATTAGATTTGTTGTATTGCACTCGATAAGAACTCTTTCTTGTCGAATTTGTTGGCAGCCAACGAAAGGAAAGAGTTTAAATATTCATGTGTTTACACAGTTGTGAAGAGATTTGCTTTAAAGTTATTCAGTACTATGCTCTTGTTGTATTATTTATTGTTATCAATTAATTTCATGGGAAATTTTGTTTGATTGTTATCATTCAATGGAGAAAAATGGCGCGGGGGGCTATTGGTATCCAATTTAGAAATGTAATTCTGCCAATGTTTATATGTAAAGACTACACAAATAATCACAATTCAAATTAAAATATACTAATAATTTTATAACTTACAATATACGATTAATAACCTTTATTTAATATTTTCACATATACAAATACAGTAATACAAAGCCGGCATAGACAAGTGGTGCCAACACTTTCACTTTACAACAGCAAGCAGCAGTTGTCAAACGAATTAAAAACATAGTGCTGCCCAATGTAAGTTCATACAAGGTGGCCGTAGTTTTCAACATTAAGGGAAAGCATCGTGTTACAAAGACAAAATTTTATAGATCCACAGAAAATTCAATTTATAAACTTTTTTCCTAAATATATAAAATGAAATAAATTTAATCCATAAAAATTCATTTAATTTTCCATAAAATTAATAAAAAAAATGTTTGAAGAAAAATTTACAGCATTGTTCGGATTTTATTGCAGTACCGGTGTATTTATATTATATTTTCAATCGTTTTTTTGAATATCTTAACGTACTATTTTGTACTGATCTGGTAACACTGTTCTTAGTAGTAATGACAAATTTAAGGTACAGGGTACAGGGTGCTTCTAAAAAGATACTATAAAAAAATTAAATTTCGTTGAGTAGTATTGTAAAAAATGTTTGTTTTACATTAGTTGTTCTAAAACAAAATAAAGGAAAATAATAAATTCCTTAAAAGGTATTTAATAAAGTGTTTAATATACTTTCAAACAACTTAACCTTTTCCAACGTGCCGTGAATGTAAGTAAGGATGACATCAATACATAACAAATCTATAGCTATGAAACACTTTCACTGATGTTCTGTTTTTAGATATAATATAATTATAAATGCTAACAACAAACAGTGACGTCGATTAATACTTTTGGTGTTTTTTTTAAGAATTATTATTGGGTAAAACCAATCTCATTGATGCATCTAATGACTGTCCTCCATTTTATTTAATACATGTTGACAAGATTTCGAGAAGTTTTTTTTTTATATTTTGATTTGTTATTTTGTTGCAGATTTCTTTTGTCCTAACTAATTATCAAAATATTTACAAATATAAGAATAAATTAGAGCAACATTATAGTATAAGATGTCAATGCAAATGAACAACATAAATCAGGGTGGCTATGTACCACCTGGTTATGGTCCACCAAATGCGGGAAATTATAATCCAAGTGCTCCACCTCCAGGAAGTTACGTGAGTACATATTTAATTATATTGAAATTTTGTATGTTTATGATTTTTGCTTGGAATACGCCCTTCAATTCTAAATATAAGCACGAGTATATATATATAAATAGTAAAAATTTTCCAATTTATGACGTCATTTCGTTATCTTTATATTTATTCTTAATTGTATTTCCTAATAAATTACAATTCATATATCCTGACTAATGATTGATAGGATTGATACAATTACTGTTTATTAGAGTAATTGCTTTAAACAACTTATTATTTTATTAATTACGAAAAAATAATAAAATTCACAAAGTATAATTAAAAAGTTTAGTTGAAATGCATAAGAGACTGCATATGTAGAAATTATTTTTAGGGAATTAAATTAAAATCACATAGTCGGGAGTTAATATAGCGAAATAGAATTGAAGACAAATTAGGACAAAGGCTCTTGCACACAGTTTTTATTTTTCAGATCTTTTTTTTTAGTGTTAAAGTAATATCCTACATCATTTATAAGTCCCATTTTAATTTGTTGTTTTTTATTACGTAAAATATATGGCAAGAGCCTGATAATAAAAACTTTTTCTTGGTTATTATTATTATTAAATTAATGTATTTAGAATAACTTAAGACCTTGGGAAATAATTTTTTCACATTTTTAAAATAAGTTTTTTTCTATTGTTACAAGGACCGCAAGTATTCCTTACCTTTTACAACAAAATGTACTCTTTACTATTGGAAACTTTTAAAATATCCTATGTAAAGTTGATAGTGACCGAAAACATTTTATTCAATATTATTTATTATTTAATTTTAACTTTATTAATATTTTTAATGTCAATGAATGTTAAATATTAGCAAATGACGGATTGCATAAATTTACTTTTACATATATTCAAAATTATTATCGTCAAATGGACGATTAGGGCCACCACCTGGTCCCCCAGGTCCACCTGGCATTTGATTTGGATTTGGCATGCCAGCTCCACCCATTGGTACGCCACCGGGACCAGCACCAACACCGCCCATTTGTGGTCGAAATTGTTGGCCCGGGGTTGATTGCTGTTGTAGTAAATGCCTTAAGCCCGGATTATTGTTCATCATTGGTCGCACCATACGTTGTTGTATCTGTTGCGGAGGCATTTGTTGTTGCTGGGGATTATTGGGATTACCGCCAGTCATCATGGGCATACGTTGATGTTGCATCATAGACATTTGTTGTTGTTGCATAGGATTGTTTCCAACCATTTGATCAGGGCCACCAGACATGGGTGGGCCACCCATCATCTGTTGATTCATTGGACCGCCAGCCATTTGCATATTCATCTGTTGCTGAGGATTGTATTGATTAAAATGTTGCTGTTGACTTGGATCCTGCTGTTGTTGTTGTTGCTGCTGTTGTGGATTCATATTGTTTGAGATTTGACCAGCCATTGGATTTTGTAATTGTTGTTGATTTTGCTGTTGTTGTTGCATACTATTGGGACCACCTCCACCGCCAGCCGTTTGTTGCACTCCCATTGACTGTTTCTGTTGAATGACTTTTCGCAAACGTTCAACAAACATCGATTGGTTATTGGGTATGAAACCGAGAAATGCATTTTTTTCTGCAGTGTACAAAAGTATCAAAACTTTGATATCACATGGCGGCATATTGGGTGGAGTTGTAAAGTGTACGCATCCAGCGAAAATAGACGTCATGCTTTTTGATAAGGCATCGAGAGCATCACATTGTTGTGGTTTGAATACGACCATCTTCGAGTCCTTTAGGAATTGTCCACCAATATTGCCAACTAAATGCTTTGGCATTAGTTGCATTAAAAGCTTCGGAGGCCAGTTAATTGCTTTAATTTCAGGTTCGCCATCTTTAATGTTGGCCGTTACCGTACATTGCAATGTACGAGCAATTTTCTGCTGGTCTGACTTGCTTTTTTCAACCCATTCCAAAGTACCCGACCAGATTTTATCGCGCATAATTGCTTGATCTGAGGAAGTGGTGGGATTTTGTTGGTTTGCCATTGATGTATTTGGCTGATTGTTCGGAACAACTGAAATTTGTTGCTGTTGAGTATTCGGACCGGCAGGACCTGCCATATTGGGGTTCATAACATTTTGTTGCTGTTGTTGCTGCTGCTGCTGTTGTTGTTGCTGTTGTTGTTGCTGCTGCTGTTGTTGAAGCTGTTGTTGCATTTGCTGTTGCTGATTCATCATTTGCATGCGTATTTGCTGTTGCTGAATCATTGGATTCACATTCTGATTGGGAGGTGCGCTGAGTTGTGATATAAGTGCCGAATTTTGTACAGGCATACCGCCTTGATTGACTGGACCTCCCATAGAAACCATTGGCCCTCCTGGGGCATTTGATATAAACTGAGGCCTCGTCTGTTGTTGCTGTTGGTTGGGATTGAAAACCCAACGGTTGCCTTGACCCTGAAAATTGGGATTTTGCATAGGATTTTGTCCACCAAATTGTTGTTGTTGTTGCTGCTGCTGTAGCAATTGTTGGTTAAGAGCATTTCCTGGCTGTGGATTTATATTCATGCCTGACATCTGTGCAACTTGTTGCTGTTGAAGTTGTTGTTGCTGCGGAGAAGCATGTGTGTTATCCATGGCCATCCCTGGATTTTGTTGTTGCTGCTGAGCATTCTTCTGTTGCTGTTGTTGTTGTTGCTGCTGATTTGGACCACCTACTACTTGATTAGTCTGATTGGCCATCCCACTAGCGACGCTATTTGGACTTTGCGGTCTCTCCTTAAGATGATACCCTTTTAGCAATACTAAGTGTCGAATATTTTTTGCATATTTCTTTGCATTCAACGGTTGATCGCCATCGGCTTTCATAAAAATTTTAAACAATATCGGTATTTTGCGAGGTGATATAATCGATAAATTTATTTTACGTTCGTGAAAAAGTCCTGCCAATTGTTCAACTGAAATTATAAAGACGAATCATGATATACAATGCAATGTTACCATAAATACTTGTATTGAGTAGTACCTGTTTTGCCTGTATATTTCCAACATTCCATAACAGGCATCGAATAGGGCGGACTATTACACATTAATATACAATGCTTTTGAGCTGATAGACTCCCATCAATGCTGTAACGTACGCGATGTTCTTTCATGTCATCGAAGCATACATGAGCTGTAGCTAAACCTTCAGCTAAATTAGCATATGATTCCATACCACCACCAACCAAAGGAAGACGTTCAAAGAGATCCATTACTTTCTGAGGTGAGGCATATGGTCCGAATGTAGTACACATTGGCTCTAGTAAATTTGCAGTTGTGCGATATATTATCACACAATATTGTGTGGAATAACGTTCAGATATTAAATATTCACGATCTTCTATGGGCCCCTGGCTAAAGTGCTCAAGGGTGGGCACAATATAATTTGTTTTCAACTCATTCATGTAGGCACCATTGGCTGCTGAGCCTTCTACCAAAAACACTACATCAGCTAAAGTCTCCATGTCCATATTTTGTGTATCACACTGGATACAATTTTATTTTAACAAATTTTTTTTGTTACCAATTTATTTTATGTATTTACTTTTTCTTTTTGATTTCTTTTTTTTACATGCAATAACTTTTTCTTTGAATGTCTCTTCTTGTATCGTGAAACAAAAATTTAATGAAAACATTTCATAGTGTTGCCGTATTGACGTTTGCGGCTGTTTAAAGGGTTGCAAAAATAAGTACGTGAAACAGCTGATTTAACAGAAGAAGAACTTAAAATATCAAGTGGATATGTTGTAAAATAAAAGTAACGGACGCATATAATTTAAATTTTGATTTAAATATAAATTTAAATATAGAGAATCTATTAGTATATCTATTAACTGTTGTCATAGGTTTTGTATTAAATAGGAGAAAAACGTAGGTTTACAAGATGATAAGGATGGGCTCAAAGGATATTTCGGATATTTTTGTCATAATCAGCAGACTCTTGTTCAAAAACAAATCTGTTCACATATCTGTATTTTTTTAATTAAAAGGGTTTCGTACCAGGGCAGCCACAACAAGGCTATGCACCAGTACCTCAAGTGCCATATGGGGAAGTTCCCTTTGGAGCAGGAGCACAACCTCCTTATGCTGGACCACCACAATACGGAGGAGCGCAACCTCAACTACCACCTTACGGTGGAGGTTTTCAACCAGGTTATGGACCACCACAAGCTCCCATTGTCACACAACCAGGAGCTCCAATGCCACCAGGTCAACCGATGGGAGCACAAGGTAAATACGATTTTTAATTTTTTTTTATTATTTCCTAATGAGTCTTTAATTTTTGACGAATAATTCATAATTAAACATTTAAATGGAGAAAAAGGAAAAAACATTTAAATATTTCAAATAGTGTTTCGCTATATTCTATTAAAAATTCAAATAAAGTCATCATATATAATTTTTCAAAAAGATTTTTAACTAAATACTTTAAAATAATTCACTTTTTATATTGAGGATCTTTGAAGTATGCACACATAAACATAATTTATAAAGCGTCACTCTCTTTCTGATAATAGAATGTGTTCATGTAAAAACCATTTTATGAGGGACGTCGGTAAATAGCTGATAATTTTTTTATTTTTTTCATTTAAAATTTGTGTTTGTTTTTGTTTTAATTGTTGTTTTTATACATGAAATTCTATGTCAATAAACTTTAAATGCATTTCATTTATAATCCGACGTCTGTTTCAGCGTGTTGTAGACATGTTTACCATCGTCATGTCATTACTTTTTTGAACAAGATAATCGTATTGTTTTTACTACGAATTATTCATTGACCCAGAATTTTTATATCAAATATGGTAAAATATTCCAATTTATTTTCAAATATTAAATCTTTATAAATATTTTACATGCACTTTGCAAATATTTGGAATGTAAATCAAACATGTTTTTTTAAAATGTGTACACTTTATAGGCTTTAGCGTTTAATATTTTAAAAAAATATTTTTTTATCTTATATAAAATTTGACACAAAGGATAAGATTAAAATTCTGTTATACAGAAATAAAATTCTATTCAACATCTGTTATACATATGATTTTATATTACTTTGTATTCTAATATATATTCCTAACGCTTACCACTTTCTAATTACCACTTTTTAATTTGTGGGCGTGGCATTAATTATGATTATGTATCCCTTATCCATACAGCATAGATTGACCACTCTCAAACACTTAACTATACATACAAATGTAGTGCAAAGAAGTTTAATTTTCGGTTGAATTTATGTACCTGGATTAGTTTGCAATTATTATTTGTGTTTTTGTTTTATACATACATACATACTCGCTTAAATACAGACAAACACACATGAAATATCTATTTATTCTAGTAGATAAACGTTTAAAAATACACAAACATACCACAATTAGATTGAAACTCTTGAAATCTTAATATATTGTATTTCCTACATACGCTGTCGGTCTAAAGCCGTCTTATCACTTGACCTTTAAATTAAGTAATAATATACTAGCAAAGATAGATATTTATTTCACACTTCTATACAATTTTTCTTTAAATTATTAACAGTCACAAAGTGAACGTTACTTGTGTATGACACGGTAGTTGGTTGAAAAACAAAATAAACTTTCACATCTTAATCAACAATTAAAAAGAAATTAAATCACAAACAAAGAACAAAAAGTTTTGAAGTTTTCATTATCCATTATGACTGTTACTTGTGAATCGATAACAAATTTTAAATCAACTCTTGAATTGACAACGAACGCCCATAATTGTGATTCTTGTTGTAATTCGGATGACCATAATCATCAACAATATCAGCATTCTTGTAATTCTAACGAAAGCAGTTCAAACAAATCGAAAGTTTTACGTATAGTTTGGCATAGTTTGTATGAAAAATATGAACATTTTTGTAAACAAACAAAATTATTCAAAAATCTAGTTTATCGTGAAAGCAATAAGCCATTGGCGAAAAAGTTCCGTCATTCATTACGTTTAAATAAATCGGCAAAGAAGAAAGGTTACAAATACTTTATAAGCGATGAGGATAAAAGGTAAATTATTACTTTTGTTTTTTTGTTGAGAGTGTTAGGAGTTACTTAGAAATTGAATTTTAATTCCCAGTTGCTGGAATTCATATCTTAAGGCATAATCTTTTGTTCAAGTAGACCTATTTTATGTTATTATGTTCACACCAGTAATGTGAGTTGGCACCATATATCCATGAGAGAATTTACGCCTATTGTCCTAATAAGTCCAGTTATTAGTTTAATTTATTTTTCGTTCATATTCATGTTAATGGGAATGTATTAAGACCATTATAATGTCATTTTTAAGTCCAACTAATATTCGCAAAATGTTTCAATATCCTGGCTTGAATATTTTCATATGTATACTATACGACAACAAATATTCATTCTATGTTGGATCTGCGAAACCCATTGCTTAAATACTTCTAGTTTTTGTCAATGTCAATATTGGTTATGGGCCAACTTTAGGCCAATCCTAACTGTGTTACTTACATAAACTCGTAGGAATTGCACGCCTCCTTGAAATTTTCAAAATTCTGCCATTTTGTTTTACCAAAATATCGAGATTCTTTTTTTACAAACTATCATTCGGCTTTATATACATACATATGTACATATATAAGTATGTATAAAACAAATAAACTTGTCTGCGAACTTATTTAAGAGTTGAATTTTCTATTAATAAATAAGATTTCTTTGGAAATGCTCTTCATTATTCGTATTGTTTAATTTTCTAAATAATAGAAAGAACTTCTTATAATAATAACAACTTTTTATCGGTTAAATGATTAGATTACTTTTATATTAATTTGGTTTTATCTGGGCTTTATTTATATTATATTTATGAATGTATTTCAAATTGAATTCTGTATGCCTTGGAAAAAACTTTAGCAACGTCAAGTGAAGACAGTTGTGATCGAATCGTAGAAATTTTGCAGATAAAGTTATTGATTTCTTTTTGCAACATCTAATATAAAGTTACAGACTTATATAAAAGTATACGGAATTGTACAATTGTCTCTATTCACGTGTAACTATTTTGTTTATTTTGACATTGAAATATTTAAACTTTTGTTGCTCAATTAAGCATAATTATTACGTATGCACACAAGCTACAAAATCAGATGGAATAAAAATAACTACGTTCGTTAAGAAGATTTTATTTGACTCAATTTAAATGTTAATTAAATAGAAAATTACTTGTTAGAGTCCGTTGTGATATGTACAAACAATACTGATTGTTTATTTTATTGCAGGCGATTGGATGAGTATACCGGCTGGCATACCGAATTGTCCACGCGGATTGGAATACCTTACGAGTATCGACCAACTTTTAGTTAAACAAAAAGTTGAACTATTAGAGGCTTTCACCGGTTTTGAGACTAATAATAAATTCTCCATTAAAAATGCCCTCGGCCAGAAGGTGTATTATGCTGTTGAAGATACAGACTGCTGTACACGCAACATGTGTGGACCAGCAAGACCATTTGATATGAAAATATTTGATAATTTCCGCAACGAAGTTATACACGTACATAGACCATTGGCCTGTTCCAGCTGTTTGTTTCCATGCTGTTTGCAATCGATGGAAGTTTCAGCACCACCTGGCAATGTCATCGGTACCATCGAACAAGAGTGGAGTATTTGTGCACCATCTTTTAGAATTCTAAATCATATTGGTGATACAGTTTTACGTATTGAAGGTCCAGTTTGTACATTTTCAATGTGCGGTGATGTAGAATTTAATGTAAGTTTTGTTTTGAGAATATAAATCTTTTTATTGAATCTAATCAATCGATAAAATTTAGATTGTTTCCCTAACTGGTGAAAATATTGGTAAAATTTCAAAACAATGGTCGGGTTTGGCTCGTGAAATTTTTACTGATGCTGATTTCTTTGGTATAACGTTTCCCTTGGACTTGGATGTGCGCATGAAGGCAGTACTTTTAGGAGCTACATTCCTTATTGTAAGTATTGAATTTTATTCTAGTTTATATGCATAGGAGTTTACTTTAATTTTTTAAATGTTAAAAACTAAAATCGAAGGTTTTTTTTATAGTTAGCTTTATCCATATAAATTTTTTTATGACTATATACGTTTTGCTTATGTCCATGCAGTGGGGTTTATTCACAGGGAATACGTTTGTCAGTGCGGAGTTAAATTTTTAAATGATATTTTAATTTCTAAGATTTTCGAACGGATCGTTGCAATTACCAATGCAATTAGTGATTGCTTCCAATATGTCCGCACATCTAAAAGTGATCGTTTTCATTTACCGTTGATGCCTTTATGGTCAATCTGTTCACAGTGGTTGTCCTACGAGTAAGATAAATATTGTTGGTACAGATCTCTAAAAACAGTTCTCCATTTACTATAACTGTTGATTTCAACTCCTGTCGCTCCTGCTGTTCTCCATGTCTTCGTTATTTGCATTTAATTGTTAACACGTTAACCTCTAGTACAACCATCAGTAGTTATTCTCGAGTTAGGGTGAGAAGAATTTCTTGCCGCTACCGATCCTGTGCTGTCTTTAGGCTTACTGTTCTTGTACAAGGATTATTCTAATTTAAACCCTGTATATCGTGCTCGATGGGAGACATGGAGACCTGAATTGTCGTCAACTGACCGTAACTGATATGTGCAAAATGTGAGAAACTTGGGCGTAATCCTGGTGAAAGCCAATTAAGTAAATAAGTAAGAACTTACGTATTTAAAATCTAATCCTTATGTAGTCAAAGTAATATTTTAATTAAATTTTTAATATTAAATTTTTTTTTAAATATTTTATACAGCGATTAGACAAAGCATTTTTACGGCAGAAAAAACTTAAACATAAAATTGCACACTTGTAAAAAACACTTCTGAGTTCGAATTGAAATAAGTAATGCATTTCGTATATACAATTAATGTCTTCAGTATCGCTAAAATGTAGCTGTTTTCATCGTATATCACTTATAAAACTTTTTGGTTACAATTCATTATTATATTTGTTTGAATTAGTGAATTAAATGAATGAATTAAACGCTTAATTTTGTAAATATTTTTGAGTTGTTTTCATATAAAATTTCGATTGCTTGTTGTACACAATAATAAACGCCAACGTTTCGCTAGCGAATAAACTTATCTAAAAACTGTTAATGGCTCTTTTCAATTGCATTGAAAACGTACAACGATTTGATTTGTTTTTTCTCTTCATATACACTTAGAATATGTAGAATTAGGTACGAAAAAATTATTTAAATCCATTTTTAGTCATTCCTTAAGCTATATTTAAATGTTTTATAATAAATTAGTTTATTTTGAATAACAATAATATCAACAATTTTATTTTTTTTACCTACAGGATGCCATGTTCTTTGAAAAATCCGGTAATGTCGAAAGTGATCGTCCTGGTATGCTGTAAAATGTTAACCTTTAATGTCCATTTATCTATTCACTATTTGTATTGTTTTTGTTTCAAAAAAAAAAAAGTTATAAAACCCGAATCTTATGTAATTTACGTATAAAATATTAAAAAAAAATCTCCTTAACTATTTACCGCCTATTCGTGAGAAATTTCCTATGGGAACTTGTGTTGTAAACTTCCTTTTACGAATAAGGCATTATGAATTTTTATATTGCTAGTTTTTTTAAGATTTAAATTATTATATATGTACATATGTGTATACATATATTCAAAATTAATTTTAATATGTATGTATTTTTAATAATAATATCTTG
>QOCX01000083.1:200693-304604 GCA_005959815.1 Sarcophaga bullata
AAGTAAGAAATATTAATAACATGTTCTTTCATAATTAAACTCAGGATATGACTTATTTCTCTATACAAATGATTTTTTAATATTATATTTCGCGCCATAATAAAATATTAATTTT
This sequence comes from Sarcophaga bullata, assembly GCA_005959815.1. Taxonomy (NCBI): domain Eukaryota; kingdom Metazoa; phylum Arthropoda; class Insecta; order Diptera; family Sarcophagidae; genus Sarcophaga; species Sarcophaga bullata. The sequence goes on from QOCX01000083.1 coordinate 200,809, forward strand.
ATTTATAAAATAATATACCAAATAAAATGAATTTTATATTATATATTAACTAACAAGGTTTAGTTGACTTTTACATTATCTCCAATTATGTGTGTATAAGGCCTGATAAAAGCAGCTCCTTTCCAAACTCCTCCCACTATCTGTTTTCTCGGTGTGAGTAAAAATAAAAGTGGATATTGTAAAGTAATACCAGGGGGCGCTAACTACACATCTAATGCAAGTAGGTAGTATTGGACGAGAGTTCACGAGTTTGAACCTCAGTTCTAACATATCGAAAAAAAGTATTTCTTTCGGTAGAATTCACTGGGCAGTCTTCAGGCAAAAACTCGGAGAAATCTCAAATTTGGTGCCCGCTATCGGTGTTAAACTATTAGGCCCGGGAAGCCAAACGAAAGTACGTTCTGTGGACGTTTGTCTAACAGAGGCTTTAATCTTGCCATTCATGTAAGAATTTAACACACACAATTTGGGTGGTGTACAAGTCTGGGCCGAAATCTTGACTGAAGGCTTATAGTGGCCAATAAGGTAAAGTAAATAAATACAATAAAACAATTTCCCATTTTAATATAAAGAATACAATAATCTTTGACTTTCTCAAGAATTTCCCATCCCTGATGTGTGTTTGTCAAATTAAACGATTTTTTTAGGTGTGGCAGCTCTACCCATATGACAATGTGCTCTATTCAATTCTGCAAGTCTCACGTAACCAGTGTTGCCGAAATTCTATTTGTATTTGAAACAGTCAAAATTTAAAAATAAATACTTAAAATATTTTCATAAGAAAAGGTTTTTCTGAAATATTTTTGTTAGCGATAATAAAATAAACCTATTATATTAATTAATATTAACAATAAATTAAAATTAATAACAAATTCTTCATTAGTTACGTTGGATTTAAAGAAGTTCCATTTTTGAATACCATTTTCGAATATTTAATAAGAAATTGGCAACACTGAAGTCGTAGCTCTTATTAGGAACATTGTTGTTGTCTCTTTAATATTTCATTGTGTTTTGTGTATTGTATTGTTACTATTGCCGTAATGTAGTATGAGTATTGGTTTGTTTACATTTTTTACGGTTTCCAAACGCAAGTTGAAAGTTTCAATAAACAAGTTTTTGTTTTTCTTCTTTTACTACTACTATTAGTATTAATATTATTATAGTTCTTTCTTTACCTTGGGTGAAAACGTGCTTGTTTGTTCGATGTGTTTTACTCTTCTACAACAAAATATTTTGGACATTTAATAGAAAAATACAACAACACAAGAAATATATAATAATACATACATACATATGTATAGTGCGCCCATTTTATTTCTCCAGTACTAATTGTGGTCGATTAATAAAGCAAAAGTTTCTAATAATATTTGTACATATTTTGTAAATAAAAGTGCAAAAGTCCATTGAGAATAATAATCATAATAAAAAAAGCAAAAGAAAGTGTTTCTAAACTAGAAAAATAAAAAATTTTACAATACATAGCAACAAATACAAAGTCTTAGTTGAGAGAAGCAATAAAATAAAGAAGAAAGTACAAAAACAAATATGAAAATGATTTTACTATCAACAATAGTTCAATATTTTGTTGCTGTATATAAAATGTTTAAAAAATTTCTGTAAGTAAAAACACATTTTAATTAATTCAATTAACAAAAGAATTCTACACTTTTGTGCATATCCACACATGCATATGTATATTAATTACTCCCATATGAATATGTATATGCATACATACATATGTATTTTATTAATGAGTGTTGTTGCTGCATATGAAAATGAAAATGTCTACAAGAATTTATGTCTGTTTCAAAGAACTTCCCAAAAACAATGAAACTTAATCAGGGCTGGGAATGTCAGTAATATACAATTTAGCGCTTATAATAAAAGACACATACAGCTGAATATAAATATATATGTATGTATAGAGGTGTCAATATGTTATATCTTTATCTTTTGGAATTTCCAAAACCATTCGAGGAGTACCAGTGAAAGTGTTCCACTCGGAAGTGTGTATGATATAATTTTTAAGTGCTGGAGTATTCCACATTCCGATTTCGTCAATTAGAAGGATTACAAACATCTATCATAGTTTTTATGTAACTTCTGTTAAACATTTAACGTAGCTCTGTCAACTTTAACTTTGACTCTGGAAAACTTTTTGGGTTCTTATCTTTGTCAGAACGGATTTTGTTACGGTCGGGTAACACTTCAGACTGAGAAGCTAGCAAAAATCGGATAAAAATGAACATGTGGGGGAAATGATGTCTTGCCTACCCAGCCCATATGGCTATCCATTTCTCCTACAAGTCCATATTTATCCGGTTTATCTGGATTTATACAGAACGCTTTTTTTTTGCTCATTTGAAAAAAACAATTAGCATCGTCGGCTAGATCTCCTTTTCCATGGATTACCCGACCGTAACGAAATCTGTTTTGGAATCACATTTTTATGTTCAATTATTTTACATATCGAATTCACTAAGAACGTTTAGAATATGTGCGCATTTAATGTGATTATAGAATCCCAAGTCTGTAACGAAAACTTGTTATTGATAAAACAGACCAAATAGTGTCATTCAGTGTAAGTCTATAAAAAAAAATATTCATTAAGAGTTCATTGTCATGAAAATACACATTCATTGTTAATATTGCCAGTCACCAGAATTATTTATTATACACCCACACAAAAATCTTGGAGAAAATTTTGAAATGTTTAAACATTTCATTGATATATTATTTGTTTTTTTTTGTTTTTGTTTTTATTTAAGTATCAATTCAATTTATTTAAGTGTATAGATGTCTGGATAGACTAAATGGTAATATAGTAATTGATATACGTACAGAAGTACTAATTTCGAATAGAAAGAAATCTGTTAATTCGTTTGATCAATAATCACTATAAACATTGTCATAATCACTATAATACATTGATTTAAAAATGAACATAAAGCCATTAGAGTATTGACACTGAAACAAATTTGTAACCTTTCATTATTCATAGGAAACATTCCCTTGACGCATCAAAATTCTTTTCTAATGGAAAGAATTTATTGTTATTCAAAATCCGGTGCTCATATCTATATATGCAATGATCCATTCAATAACTTTCGATAATCTGTTCTCTTGTATGCACTTTCATTTCAGTGCAGTAAACTGTAATAAAATATTTCTGCAAAACTTAAAATTAAAATAAGTCGTCATTGCATTTGATTGTTTTGCTTTTTGTTGTTCACATTGTCACATTAACTGCAATTTTCTGGATAATTTAAGATTTAGTTGGTTTTTGGGATTTTTATTTTTATAAAAAAAACACAGCAAAACAAAACAAAACAATTTAACCAATTTATACAAGTTTTCTTATCATTAAATAACTTTTCGGCCTTTGGTAATGTTTTATGAATGATATTCAACAATCATAAGCAAATATCATTCAATTCATTCCTCTAAACTAAAAACCGTTTTAAATTATATTTTTAAATATTGCTAGGAAATTATGGTAGTGATATTTAATAACTGAAATATAATACATAAGTACGTTAATATTCACGAGCTCCTATAAAATATTACTAAAATCGAAAGTAAATGAAGACATTGACCAACACGACATACGGTCTGGTCTACTCATAACACACTTCTTATCGTTTATAATCAGTCAATTGCGTAGAGTTATTTACTATCAGATTATACAAGTTATTGCTTTGATTGTGATAAAACTGACTTATTTTGTGAAAAATAAAAAAATAATAATAATAATGTAACTTAAATACTTTGTTTCTAGGAATTAAAATTTTTTGTTATTATGATACTAATGTCTGCACTACAAATACGCAGTAGTTTTTAAGTATTATTTAAATTTAAATGCTTAGAATCAAGGCCATTTAGATTATTTTTTAGTACAATTACTTGTGCTACCAATACTAATATATGCCTGTTTTATGAAACTAATGAAATGAAAAGTTATAAAATATACTAGAAATGTATAAAAAAAAATGCTCACTATAATCACCGGCTTTGAACTGGAACGATATAAACCCGATTGTTACAGGATGCCCAAAAAGGAGTAAAATTTCTCTAGTAACAGGGGACTTTTTTGTATGACCTTTATCTTTGGATTATTCTGTCATCTTAGGTGTTTGTCCTGTGCATGATAACATAAGTCATTTCATCATTTCCAATTGATTTGAATATTGACAACTGTGTTGACGAGTGCTACCTAATATTGGTTTAACATTTTTCGAAAGAAGCTATTGTAGACCAATTGTAGCATTAGTTAAAGCCTCTTCTTCTTCAAAATTTTCATTATCTAAACTAAAAAATCATAATTAATATAAAAAAAATTGTTTTTCTTCACATTCAGTAAGAAAAAAACAAAAGCTAGTGATTAAATCTTATACGTATAAACCTTGATGAATTATAACTAAAAAATGCTTTACCTAGCTGGTGTTTGTAGACAATAAGATTTATAGTATAATAACAGACACATTTTTAAAAAGTAATTTCAAACTTGTCGATTTGTTAAAAAACACAAATTAACAAAATTCAGCCGCACTCTTCTTCATGATAGGAAAACATTCAATATTTTTAATGTCACCACAAAACATTTCATCATCTTTCATAGATAATGAATGTCACCTGTTACGCGTGTTTAGAGATTTAACGAAAGAATTATCTCTGCGGACAAAGTTCCATTTAAATGGGGATCAATAATAAACAAATGATTTCCTCTTTAGGAAATCCAGATGAATAATTTGCAAAAAGGGTCGTAAGTCTTGATTTGGCAACTCTGTTATTATTTATTATATTATTATTATTGCTTTTAAATACAGTGGCGAGCATAAGTGGCTAACATATACCAATAGTCGTTATTTACAAAATTTTGAGAATAGTTAATCTTACAAGAGTATAATGAACGAAAAATATCTAAGGTTGACCCATTTTCTATTGCCCGTAAACATTTGGTTGAAAAATGATTCGATTTCGTTCCGTCTTAGCAGTTAATCGCAAATGGAAATTCTGTTCATTAAATTTTAATCTGTTGCTTAGTGCTGTACTCAAGCTTCCAGCTTTTTGGAATACCCAAAAAGTGTTTGATGATGAATTGCTAGTTTCGCATTGCTTATGTATTGCTCTGTCCTAAGTTTTTCCATGATTTTTCCAAGACTTCATCAACCTTTTTAGTAAATGGCCGACCAAAAGAGGTTCACCTTTAACATCGAAAATATGGGTTCGTAAACATGCAAATTATTTTGCTGCTGTTTTGCTAATGATATTATCGATTCCGTAAACTTCATAAGTTTATCAGCAGCCTACATTTTTCTGCATTTGCATGTATCCATCTTTGAATTACAATTTTGAAATGAATATGAATACGTATTCATTCGTCACACTTAATTTGTTGTGAAGAAAAAATTGCGTTCTTAAAGACTTAGTTTTTGGAGTATTGTTTTAGCTAGTAAAAGCTGGGTATATGTCTACATATAATTATACAATATTTTTATTTAAAATAAAGCAATTGCTTTAAATTTTTATGTTTATTTTCATTTTATAAATTATTCATAAATTGTTTTGGTTGCTATCACTTATAATCGCCACTGTACATGCAAAGATCGCTGTTATCCTTATCGCAAAGTAATTCACTATTATTGTTTTTGTTTCCGATGATAGAACAGAATTACGACGAGACGACTTTTTTTTATCGCAAAATGCGGTCGTATTTTGGTAGTGTTTTTTTTATACTTCTAATTTAATTCGGAGTACGTACGTACAGCCATGAAATTTTATACTTTTCAAAAACAATAACAAAAAAAAATCGTCTGATGCACAATCGTTATCGCTTGTGTAAGTAATGAAATGTTTTCTTTTTCAATATTTTTTCATGAAGTTGCGCTCACATTCTGTTTTATCGCTGTATCTGATGTATAGGTTCTCCCTTCTTGAGCGTGGTTGATTGTTATAGCTCTTGTACTCATTTATTTTTTTTTTTTACTATTCATAACAGTGAGAGTATTAAAAAAATAAGATGATTGTGCTAAACAAAAACAAAACATATGCTCAAATTAAATTGTTTATATTTGTTTTTATTATTTTTTTCTTGCTCTTCTTCTTCTTTATTTAGTAATAATTTTTTTTATTTTGATTTTTCACAAGCCACTCAGACGACGGTGACGAGCGCAACACCAAACAAAGTCAAAATTTTCTTTTGTATAAAAATTCTCGAGCAATTTATTTGCATTTCAGTTGAATTTGGATCGGTCTACCAACTAGCAACATCGGTTTTGCAAAACCTCTGTTAAACGAAATTATTAGTGCTTTAAATAATTAAATAATTAAATAATTTGTTGTATTTAATTGCAATAATAAGAGTGTTTAAAAAAATTATTGTGGATCATTTTGAAAGTTAGAAGAAAGAAAAAAAATTTTTAGAAATATTCAAGCAAGCTTATGTAAAAAATATTCTGATGAAATGAAATGTGAATTAAAATTTAAACAAAATTTCTTGAAATTATGAAACAATATTATTATCAGTATTAAAAACATAATTAAAAACCAAGTGTGCCGCATTAATTAATTTAAAAAAAAGTGACCTGTGTTGTATAAAATTTCTTGAAATTTTGTAAAGTCATTCTTACTTCTATTTTAAGAAAAATAATCTGAAGAAATGGTAAGTTTAAAAAAAAACACACATACACACACAAAAAAAATTAATAATTTTTAAGAAAATGTTGCCATTGTCATGTCTTAATAAAATAATGTTTTGAACAAATTTTTTTTTGTTAGTACAGTTTTGAAAATTAATGAAAAATAAAATTCTATTTGAAAATCCAATAGTTGTTATTGTTGCTATGAGTCCACATACTATATGCTCCAATTCGTCGTTATGTGGCAAATATTGTAATTGTAATTAATTTATATACCGATAATGTTATCACATTATTTAAAACATTTCTTTTTCTTCTTCTCCCCCTTTGTAATAAAATACGTTGTTACAATTGTGATACCCACTGTTCAGACTCATAAGAGTTTGAATGTAAATTTTTTTTTTCGGTATCCACGTTCTATTTTCAACAGTTTAGGGTTATAAGGGCTTGAATTTAATTTTTTTATTAATATTTTCATGCATGTTGGCTTTCTTCATAAGGTTATTTTGCAAATAATTTTTTCATTTATATTTACTTAGATAAGACCGCAAACAGATATTTGTTTACAGTATAGGAGTAGAACTGTCAGCTTGTAACCAGAAAATTCAAGAATAAATTGGAAAAAGACCACAGTTTATATGAGTCAACAGTTTTCGAAAAGTGTTTTTAGTATAATTCATTAGGTATTCAAATATATCTTTGAATTGTTATTCAAACTTTGAGCAACATCTGGTAACAGTTTGTGAAAAACTTTTAGCTGATGAGTTCCATATGTAGGATATATTCTTCTATTGATCTTAATAAATTTTATTTATTCTTATCTTCTTTCTCATCTTATCTCTTTTTGGGTATTATTTGTAGCCACTATTAATTTTTTATTCTTTTTGTTAAATATTTAATTAAATTAAAAAGAATTTGAAATTTGTCTCCCAAACGCGTTTACACCGACTACTTGATCCATCTATAACTTTAGCGATCTACACAAAATCGCTAAGACAATTGAAATTCATACAGTCAAAGAGAAAAGTCAATATACAAAGGTGTATGTAGATTTTTTTATATTTTTAATATCTTTTTCATATTCGTTTTGCTCTTCAAACATTATAGATTGTATATGCCTTGAACAACTCAACAACATCTTTATTAATTTGATGAATACAACGGTGTATGTAGACTCTTTTCTTTGACAGTACGTGATGCATCCGTTTTTAAGACAATTATTGTAGGTTTGAGACTTTACATTTTCGTTTGGATCACATACATTTTCTACATCTTGCCATTACTATGTGAAATTCAAATGAATTTCATAAATTGTTAGGTAGGCAACGTGAAGTCATATTGTCTTTAACTTTAAAGTGTTTTTTTTGGGACATTTAAGTGTCACTTTTTGGATAAACACGAAATCAATCACTTGAACATTTTTTTCAAAAGAATTATGTATGTGTGCCAATGCTCACAAACTTTTAAAACGTTGCTTTGTTTCAAAACCAAAACAATTATTTCAGAATGCTTTGTAAGTTTACATTTGGATGCATGTATGCTATGCACATATATTTCTTTTTAAAGATTTATTTCTTTATTTTTAAATAAATAAATACATACATACACAATATTATTTTGATTTCTTTACTCTTTTTCTATATTTTATTCTTATTTCTATTGTATTTCAAAGGCGCATTTATTTTACTTTTTTCTTTCCGTAAAATGTTGCCAAAATTTCTCTATTCAAAAAAAGAAAACGTCATAAATTAAAAACGTATTTATTAAACAAAAAAAAATGATTACATTTTACATCAGTTGAATTAAACAGGTGTCGGTGCTCTGTTAGATTATGATAACATGCGTGTGATATGTTGTTAGTGCGATCGTTGCTTGTGTGAGAAAATAAACCGAAACAACAACACACACAAACAATTTCTATGTCATGTGCTTTGGTGACACACTGTTATCATTAACAGCATTACAGAATAAACAGACACAGCCAAACAAGAGCAAGAAAAAAAGTCCAAAGTACACTAGCGATAATTTTATTTTTGTTTAGATTCTTAAAAGTATACTTTTAGGGAGTGTTAAACAAAATTGTTGAGAGAACATGTAAAAAAGGACAAATAAAAAAAAATGTTACAAAAATTGTTGCATGAGTTATAATTTTCAATCAGAGGTTACCAAAAATTTTTTGGTTGTGTATTAGTGAGTAAGAGAGAGAAAACAAATTGAGAGAATTTATTTACTTACTGTCAAAGAAAAATGTTAGTAATATACGCTATTTTGATTTTCATTTCATCAACATGCATAAAGTTTGGCTTAAAAATTAGAGAATGTTTTTCAGATATATGGTGGGAGCAAACAAACATTTTCATTTGCCAAAAAAAAAATGCTGTATGTCTACAAAAAAGCTGTTCCCTTTCCTTATCACTTAATTGTCTTAAAATGTCCTTTAAGAACATATATGACATTGGATTTTAATAAAAGCATTTTTAAAATATTTTATATTTAAAATATTTTTTGAGTGTAAATCTGAAAAAAAATTTCATTGTGTCCACTAACATGTGTACTCGCCGCAGTCTGATCGACGACTAAACAAAGACAATTGTGCTATGAAATAGTAATCCCTGAATTACATACAATCATGAAAAGGAAGTGTAAGAATAAAGTGCAAATATTGCAGGTACATTCGTAGTTATAATACAAAAGTATTATGAATATTGTTTTGAATCAATCAAATTAATCAATTTTATTTGACCATTTTATTGATTCTATTAAAAATATCTAAATCGACTAACTACCAATAGCGTTTTTAAGATAAGGATTAACGATTCGAATTGTCAGGTAAAAAGCAACTATTATAGAACAACCATCAGGAGTTGCGCTAGGTTATATAATAGTGTGATCCACATGAAGATCTGGGAGATTGCTCACAAAGTCCTTTTGCATACCCCTTAAAGTGTAAAATATCCAGTGTGGAATGAGCTGTATGTAGAGCTGAGCTGACACAGCACGTGTCGTTTTTGTCGAGATCATCCAATTGGAAAGTTTAAAGGGTTTGCAGCTCTCATATGAATATGGACTAATAACGCCTGCAGCTTTACATACACACTAAACAATCACTTTTTCGGGACGCATTAGACGCTTTTTGACTGTTATCGTCCCAACTTCAACAATTTTTTTGTTCGCGCACCCATTCATTCTAAAAGGAATTTTATTGCCGAAGATGTTTTTTCAGTGAAAATAGGATCAGTGAACTCACTTCTTTGTCTGTGGTGTTTTATCTTTAGTTCTCGGGTCAATTGAATTTTTTTGCGGATGCAGGTCCAGTTTGAGTTCTATTGAGAGATGTGAAATCTACTGTCGCGCATTCTACTACATACTTTCACTCAGCGTTGACGCGCATATGTTGGTCGATCGTTTGCTGATCCAGTAGACTCGAAGCCACTATATTCCGAAAGGTCTTCTCAGCAGGACGATTATGGTGATAGTTAAATCAGCGAAGTGTGCATTACTTTGGCCGATCAGACCACCCATTTTGATAGAACAGTTTTATTATTTGCACACGTTGTTGAATGGTATACCAGCCCATGGTAGTTTGGTAGACTGAATAAATGACAACTATTTTGACAGATGTAGCTTCAACAAGATGGTCGTAATCAAAAAATTCATAATCAATAAGATTTTTGAATATAGTCTTTATAGAAATGAAAAAGGTTAGTTAGTATATGATTATTAGAAAACTATTTGCAATTTATATTGTTACTGGTTACACTTGATTATATCGTCAATTAAAAAAAAATTTTCTTTAGATGAGTTATCGCTGTTACGGCTATATTCTATGACAATTTTTTTATAAAATTTTGTCTCTAAATACGAGTTATTTTACACTTTCATTTATTTATCTGTATATGCTATATACTACATAGAACATGCCTTGAAATTTAACCGGAAATGAAAAAATTACAGCTATTGACAAACTGTGGCAGTTAAAATGAAAGTGAACTTGAGATGAATGTTTAGTATGTTAATTAACGAATGAAGTTCTATATTTTAACTCTAAATTTATGACATATGCTACTATAGAGTAAGACATATGATATGAGATATTGTTTTTCGTGTATGTTATTGAATAATAAATTAGATTTTCTTGTTTTGAAAATGATCGATTTTATTTTTATTAAAGTATTATGTATTCTGTATTGCTTAAAATTGAATTTATTAAATTATTTGAGAAATTATTCATACGTTACATCATCGTAATTGATTACATTACATATTAAATGCATCAAACATAAATATTTCTTATTTATGGCGTTTTAAGCGCCATCAAATTATATGTATTTCGTCTATATTATAATGATTTAAGCGGAAATGCATATTTAGTATTTTATTTCAGTTTTATGGTCAGTGTACTTCCCTCTATTAAAGAAAAATGGCGTATTTTCGGTTTTCTGACAAGTATTGTAACATGCTTCAACCATATTGTATTAAGCGATCAACATAACTGTCAAACTGTTTTCTATGCAGATAGTTTGGTTATGATTTTATGCAAGCAAAATAGAGAAATTAATCGTTATTATCTTTGTTATGGTAGGTTGTAGCCGAATTATATTAACCGAAGGTTAAACAAATGACATTGACAATAAAAATCAGTCTCACAACTTTATTTCAATTATTTTTTTTTCTATCAATAAATAAATAATATTTTATATTTATTCTTTTGTCAAACAAACAACACTTTGTCTATAATAAGATTATCTCAATATCAATAATGGTTTCAACTTTTTGCAAAAACCATTGCAACTTAACACACTTATTGTGAATATAATGGATGATTAAGACTTTGTTTGCAAATATGGAGAACCAGAGCGCCAACAACGACTGCTGGCAGACATTTAAAATCAACGAATATAGTATAGTAAATAATAAATCAGTGGGATGCAATCAATTTCATTTAATCACTTTTATACCCTATTTGGCACAGAGAAAACATGTGTAGACAATATTTTTGAAAAACTGATTTTAATTTATCATATTAAGAAAAAGTAACACATTTTTGAAACATACTTACCATATGCAGTAATTGTAAAAAAGAAAAAAAATTTTTCAAACCAAACAAAAGGCATTGTTACATATGTTTTCATTATTTTGATTGCATTTCTATTTAATTTTATGTATATAATATATGTACTTATATACATCGATATATATTTTTTAATTTCTAATAAAATCTTTAAATAAACGTCCTAAATAAATCTTATCGGTTTTTATAGAACAACATGTTTTTTATAGATTAGCCAAATGTCTGATAAGCCAAAGAAATAAGTTTAAATTTAAACCTTTGCTTCACTTAGTCAATTAAAAAAAAAGTGAAATAAAATAAAAAATATTTTAATAAATATATTTGATCCTAGAGGAGACTCTGCTCTGATCCCAAGAGTTTGACAAAAAAAATATTACCAAGATATTGTTGTAATTAGCCCTAGATTGACCTTAAGGGAAATTAGAAATTCCATTCGTTATACCAAACTATTTTTTTCTTTATATCGAGCGTTTCAACAGTGACTTTCCAACTTTGACAGTTGATAACGGCCATATTGGTTAATATACTGTACATCTGCCATATTGATCGTTAGTCTGTTTAGTGTGTTTTTCTAAATCAAAATGGACGGCTATAGCATTCAACAACAACATGTGCAGAGATTTAAACATACCCTTGCTCATTTTACGTTCGCCATAATTATTCTACCAAGAGAAGTATTCGCAATGTGTGAATAAGTTCGAGTCCACAGGTTCAGTAAATGATTACATACATAATTTTCCATTAGAACCCTAGGATTACGGCCTAGCTTCACACATCACTTATGTTGTGTGTGTTACTTTTATACATGAGTGGCGGGACCTACAGTTTAAAGTCGATTCCGAACGACAGATTTTTGAGAAACTTTTCATGGCAATTTTATTTACTCTCAGAGTTTTTGCCAGATATATGCTGAGAGGAAGTAAACGAAGAAATATTTTTTCATATTTCGTTTTTGATGTCTGACTGGGGATTTGAAACCTTGCCCTTCATCTAATAAGCCAACACACTACCTACTAGACTACGACGTAAATAATTAACCAACACCGATACGCCAACGGAACGCACGATGTGCTGAAAATATTGTCTCTGTCCGCAAGAGTGTGTGAGTGGTGAATTTGAGATAATCGTTCACGAGAACGAAGAATTTTGCATAGTGACTTGGTTTCTGCACCGGTACTAAATTGAACTGTCGTAGGGATTGAAAATAAATGACGTTGAATAGCCATCAAAGCAGTTGACACTAATTTTCATTGAAATATTATCCTCAGCGATGAGGGCTGGATGAATGGGTATGTAAACAAACAAAATTATTGAATTTGGAATGATGGCTGTTCACATGATATCCTAGAGCGTTCAATACGTCCAGAAAAAATCACTGTTTGGTGAGGATTTTGGGCTGGCGCCGTCATCGGTCTATATTTCTTTGTAAATGATGTTGGCCATGGGCGATAGATTTTTTCTTGTAGGCTACAAATCACAGCGATCCTCAAAAACAAAATAACCCATCCAACCAACCAGCCATGAAAAATTAAACATTCCGGATGCTTTCCATCGATGAAATTATGAACATATAAAATTACAATAAAGTTTTGTAGTAAATTCGAGAATCTAATTAATGAAATTCGATCTTCATTGCTATAAAAACAATGAGGAAAGCAAGGACCTGTTTCTGTAAGACAAATGGTTTCAGAGGAACGTTAATTTGTTAAGGAGACAACACAAACAAAATTATTATTTGCTGATTGCATTTAAATTATTTAGTTTTATAACAAAAAACTTAATTTGAATAAATGAAAACAAACAAATCACGAAAACAAAAATCATTTATTTAATAGAGAAATAAAAGTTTTATTCTAAACCAGTAGTATTTTTTATATATATGTTGTTGTTGTTGTTGTTGTTATTGTTGTTGTTGTTGTTGTTGTTGTTGTTGTTGTTGTTGTTGTTATTGCCTATTTTTTTAATCAAATTACAACTAAAGTTTTAACTGTTTTCGATTTGTCACTAAAACTAAATACAATAACAATAATAACAACAAAACGAATAATAAACAACTCAAACTGGCAATAACAACAGTCAGCAGCCAGCCGTACATATAGTCAGTGAGCCAGGCAGCAATCAGCAGGCATCCAGCCTAAGGCGGAAGAATATGTAAACAAGTGTAGCAGTAAGCAAAACAATATGGGTTGCTCACAAACTTGCCTGGGTAGCCGACTAGTGGTAGTAGTTGGTGTTGTGTCTGACTTAATGTCTGGCTGGCTTGTTAACTGTCTTTCTGACCAAATAGAAATACAAAACAGCATTTATTTGGTAAAGTAACTTATTTGCTTTTGTTATTGTTGTTCTGTTATGCTTTTACTGCTATTATTGCTGTTGGTGTGTGTGTAGAGAATAGAGAGTGAGTGAGTGGAATGGAAGGCATTAAAACACTTGTAGCAGATCATTAGTAGTAGATCAGTCAATTTGCAGTTTAGTTAGTCAGTCAGTCAGTCAGTTCGTGTGGCTGTCAAATCATTATTGGCAACATAAACTTTCATACACTCTTTAAGGCACACGCACACACTGTTTTTTATACCTTTTGTTTACTGTTTATGGATATTGAAAGTATGCTTGTGTGGGAATGCATGTTCAGTGATTGACTGTGTGTGCGCGCGTTTGTATAAATGTGGATAGCCTCGCTTTTTAGCCATATAAATAAGGAACACTTATTGTCTCTCGGATTTACTAGTTTCATGTTCTAAACACAAGTTGGACGTCAATAAATGAGAGAAAATATTGCAAAAAAATAATTAAAATTTTTAATAAAAATATTCGAAAAAAAGAAAACAAATAAATTTTTGAATAAATATAAGATAAGAAGTTAGAAACATTATATAAATGGTGCCGCGACAGTTAAAATATGATATTTTCGTGCAATTAAAGACAGTGTATCTTAAGCATGTTTTAAACATACCCTTTACAAACAAAACAAATTAAAAATAATCTGAAACCTAAACAAAATTAAAATATTTGTTTTAAATTTCGTGTTGGACACTAAGTCCAGAAATATACTAGTGGCATGCGTTCAAAATAATTAAAAAAAATTGTTTTTTGGAAAATTATACAAAACTTTGAATCGTGGATTTTCACATGAAATGTTTAAAATATAATGTGTTAATAATCAAGCGAAATACGCACTAAAATCCGTACTAAAATATGATTTAAAAAATTTAAAAAAAAATTAAAATTCAAATCGAGTGTATTCGAAACGAAGCTAACAAATTCAGCAATCTAGGTTCTAGCATATCGACTGGATTTTATTTATTTCTAGTTATTAAAGTCAACTAACTAAGATCGTATGCTAAGTGTGATGTAACAGACCAGGATCTGTGGTAAAAACAGAACTCACAACCCTTAGGCTAACAGATTAGCTAGAATTTTATTTTAAGACAAATGCTTACAGACAACATCAGTCGGTTTAGATGGTAAAAATTGGTATGAGTTCCGCAGTTTAAGATCCCATTACAAGTGATCCCACTTTTGTCAGGATGTAAGGGGTTATTCTTAAAATTATTTAAAAATACCATCAATTTTAAGATTTCTTTCTACTTTTTTAGAAAAAAAAAGCTTAAATATTTCAAAACTCAGAAAGGTATTAGAGTAGCTATGCTATTCAAATTAAAAATATATATGATATGTCAACTTTTATAACAATCGAAAAGGAAAATCTATTTCTTAATAGACAAATTATTAGTGCCTACAATGTTACACTTTAAAGATCCATAGGTTGTTATATAAAATAGAAGATTACACTCGAGTAATCTAATATAAAATTATTACAAATCGCAGTAAACAAAATAGCTTTAGAAAGGATTAGATTATGATAAGCGTATAGAAAACAAAAAAAAAGTGGAATTCATTACTTCATATTATTGATACACAAACCGACAAAATATCCTTAAAATCATGCAGTCTCATCAGGATACTTTTGGTTCGGATGTATTAAAAAATCGCGGCCATCGTCGCTCCGATACGTTGGGCAAATCGATGCCCATAACATCATTATTGCTTAATTATACGCCATCCAGTTTGCAAATTTCCAATAACATACGCAGTGATGCTGGTACTGGCAATATTTCACCAACACTGCAAGAATTGCCTCCACTTTATTTTCCTGTTCACGATACCTTGCCCAATCAAAGTGTTGAGCCAGTGGAAAATTCCGTAGAACAACAAACTCAAAATAATTTGGATACAGACGATGATTTGGATGATGTAGAACAGGAATATGAAATATTAGTATCAGAATGCAGTAGCAGTAACGGTGATTCGGACCGTGAAGGTAAACGACGAAAGTCCAACTCTGAAGAATATATATCCCTAATAGGAAATTCGAAATTTTATGCACCCTGCTTAACTTGTGTGGGTTCAGCACCTAGCGATTTAGCTGCACGACCAAGTGCTATTAATGAAATGTGTCGACGTTTGTGTACGGAGGAATGTCGTTTGCGTTTGAGTTTAGCAGGTCTGGTAACACCCTCCGAAAGAATTCTAAACAATCGTTTATTGCTAGAGCAATATGTAAAGGATTCTTTGGAAAAATCTAACAGCGATACACCGCCAAAATTACCACCACGGCCTGTTAGGAAATTAGAGGAGAAAGAGAAAACTTATCCGCGGCCTCCGGGAAATATAGCCATACAACGTAAGAAATTTCTTACAAATATGTTAACAGAAAATGGCAATCTAAGTAGTGATGATGAAGAAGATTTGGATAAACAGCAGCCACCCAAAGAGTTACTTGATGTAGTGAACAGCATTGTGGCACGCCCATTAAAAGCGCTTTCATCTCAGCCACTACCAATACCACAGCCATCCTCTTCATCATTACCACCCAAAACCACAACAAGTTCAAGTGCTTCACAAAATTCAGAAGTTATAGATGATGTACACACAAACGTACAAATCGATCCTCATGAGCTGGAAATGCTCAAGGATTTTCGTGAGAAATTTGAAATTGCGGAAGCACTTGCCAAGACCTCGGCAATGACCTCAACATCAAAAATAAAACAACGTCTGGCCGCACGCAAACTGGAAATTGAATTGGAGAATGCGAAAAAAACTACAAACATAAATGCAAACACCGACAGCATCGCCGCATATCCCAGACAACACCGTGGAGAAACATTGAAATATAAAAACGACAACAGCAACAACAATAACGAAAATGTATCGCACACAGGTCTAGCAAGTACGAACGATGACATTATTGGCAATGCTACAGCATCTGACAAACAAGGTGTGCCCGACGCCGTTACAACACAACAGAACCTGAGTCATAATATTGCAGACACTGCGTCTCCATTCTACGACTACGATTATGAGCCACCACGCGAACTGCTGCTTTACCTTGTAAGGTAATTGAACAATTAAATTAAAAAACAAAAACAAAAAACTTTGTTTAAACTTTTTATTTATTTTTTTTTTTGTTATTGCTTTAGCTGTGTAAAAGTAAAATAATATAAAAATAATTACGGGTTACCAATATTGAACATGAATTATTGCCAAACTGGTTGGTTACTCAGTCGCTCTTTAATTTAAGTCGATCGTTTTGTTTTTTTTTTTTTTAGTAGAGCACCTGCGTCATATTTAGGCGGTTTGGCGGGATATTTTTGTGTTGTTTTTGTATTGTTTTTTTTGTTTTAAATTGTAGTTCGTTTGACTTTAAACACAGTTGTGCCTCTGGTCATTCTACACAGTGTAAAACATTTTTAATTGGTCTTGGGATTTTTTTATTTTTTTTTTTTGTTCTTTGGAAAACAATTTCAATTGTTTTGTTCAAGTACTTTATCATTGATTAGAAGCGAACAGAGTCAGATCGTACATATAAACAAATGGAAAAGCAATATTTAAATCAATTTTTCAATTTTTATTAATTTTTTGTTTACAGTTCATGGTAGTTTATTGCATGTTTTGTTTTTTCACTTGAATTTGTTTATTTGAAAAGAACACAACTAATGTTGATTTGAGATTTGCATGTTTGAGGGTATGATCTGTTTTGATTTACTTTTCTCAAGTTTAATTGAAATTCTAATATTTCAGTTGTGACTGATACGACAGTAACACTTGAGACTCTATTGAAGGCGTTTCTTTAAATATTAAAGAACAGAATTTCTTAGTAAAAAAAGAAAATTGCAAGGAAAATGAATTAGGTACTACTGAGGCATACTATCCTCGTAAATTTTAAGGGCAATCCGTACCTTTCCGTTTTTTCCCAATCCTCTTCTCTTAAATGAGAAATGTTTGATAAAGTATCATTTATAAAATATATAGATCTCATGTTCACTTACAATTATCGGTCATTACAACTCTTTAGTTCGGATAACAACCTAGCTTGTGACACCACCTATGTTGTGTGTGTTAATTTTATCCATGAGTGTCACGGGACCTACAGTTTGGTCGCAGTACTCTAATACTACTTACTTACTTAATTGGTCTTTACAACCCCTTAGTCAGGATTGTAACTTAGCTACTGACACCAGCCATGTTGTGTGTAGTTATTTTATCCATTAGTATGGCGGGACCTACAGTTTGGACGCAGTATTTTAGTATCCCTTACTTACTTAATTGATCTTTACAATCCTTAGTCAGGATTATAATCTAGCTTTTGACAGCACTATTATTGCGTGTGCTAATTTTATATAGACGTGTTGCAGGACCTACCTACCACTCCGTATGAGAAATTTTTGATAAATTTTTAATGGCAATTTTATTTTACTCTTAGAATTTTTGTCAGAAGATGTCATCGAAAGATATATTTTGTCATATTTTGTTATGTCCTAAACCAAGCGCTGAACCACAGGCTCTCTTCTATTAACATTTACATTGTCTACTGTACTACAGTGACCTCTTTTATACTGCGTAGATCTCAATGTATTCTCTACACACCACCCACGTTGTGTGTGTTAATTTTATACAAGAGTGGAGGTACCTACAGTTTAAAGTCGACTCCGAACGATACATTTTTGAGAAACTTTTCATGGCAATTTTATTTTGCACTCGGGGTTTTTGGCCAGAAATCTGTTGATAGGAAGTCGCCGAAGAAATATTTTTTCATATTTCAGTTTTGATATCTGACCTGGGGTTCGAGCTGTGGCCTTGCGTCTAATAGTGTGTTGGCTTATTAGACGTACTAGACTAGATGTCTTATATTCGCTGTTATTAGATGCACTATGCTACTCAAATGCATCTGTATTGACAAGTTCCCTGTAAGGACACCTACCTTCCTGCTCAGTTCATTTGCCCCTACACAAAGTTTCTACAGTTCTTTGTAGTATAAGCATAAATACAGAAAATAGTCCACTGTCAGAGCGATTAAATTGTTTCAGCATTCCATTAAATAATTAAATTCCCAACAAGAGCGTTTCCAACAAAGCAAATAAACATACTTACGTCAACCTTTGCTCTGACCCTTGACAAAATTCGATCCTCTTGATGCTGTCTGTTGTGGATAACTTTTTATTGCAGCTTCTATGGGACAGGTTCACCAGTTTGGTAGTAGGTTTGCATTGTAGTTATAAGGTTTTGGAATGGAATTCCATACATTTTAACTAATTATACATTTTGTTACTAATTTCAATAAAAAAAAAAACAAATGAAGTCTGCCAAATGAAATTTTTGAAATTTAAAAAAAAATAAATTTTAAAAAAGTTTTTTTTTCTTTTTTTCTTCAATAGAACGAATTCATAATAAATCTTTGTTAATCATATTTAATAATGTTTGTAGTGTAAAAAATACAGTGTATTCAGTGCATTAAATGGCATTTTATTTTATAATACTGTGTTAAATTCTTAAAATATTGCCAATCCTAATTTATAAAATATCGTTTAAATACTTAATTAGAAAAAATGAATGGAAATTCGTATGTAGAATAGTTTTCTATCGTATCTATTTTATAATACAAGTGGCCTTGGCAATTTGATTACAAAGTAAGGTGTTAGGGCATCTAAATATTAAGTCTACAAAATTTTTACAATCTAATTTAATTAAGTTTCTTAAACTGATTAGTTTTAACCTTGATGTTACAATTTTTATAAGGGTGCTGCTAGGAAATTTCTGATAAGAACGCGTGAACATTTTTTTACAACAATCTACATATATACATACGTACTTCTCTAATAATTGCTTAAGTCATCTGTTTCAGAATAGTAAAAGAAAAAAACTGATTAAAAAGCTAGCGTCTAGCATTTTTATTAGACAACTGATAAGATTACTTCTAAATCGTGTGTATTATACTTATACATACATATAATATAAATAAATAATAAATTTCGAATAAAAAATAGCAACAATAACCTGTGACTGCAGATGTTTTAAAAAAATTTTTCCTTTTTTTCACAAACTACTTCTACCAAATATTGTGTTAAATAAGACATTACCTTGGCAACATTTTTCGAAAAATGTTAAATTGTTTCATTTATTTCGTATTAATTTTTTGTAATTAATTTTTTTTACTTAATTTTATTTCATTTTAGGAACATTTGACACAAAATCGCATATTTGACATTATGATATTGTCAATTTCTATATCATTTTATATGATCCAAGAAACTTTTCATATGTAATATACAAAGAATATTTTAATGCAATACGTAAGCTTTTTATTAAAGTGATTTTAAATTTTGGTTACTTTCACAAAAGAAAAAACAAAAAAAAATTTTTTTTTTTTAAAAATACTTGTAAATAGTCAGTCACATGATAATAAGCAATTTGCATTAAGGACCATAAAGTATTAAGTGATCTGTTAACATTATTATTATTATTATTTGCATCATAAAACAAAATCAAAAATATTTAAATTCCTTTAAAAAAAAAAAAAAATTGTACGTAAACAAAAAAGAATTTTTAAGTAACAATGGAGTTTTTATTGAAATCATCACGTTTGATTGTAACGTCCAGAACGTTTACACGTCGTGTTGCTGTTCCCATACCCAGGTAAAAATTAAAACATATTTTTTAAGTTAACTATGCTACAATATACTACACATGGATACATACAAAGATGCCATAATACATACATATATGTATAGAAAATTTTATCCAATTTTTTTGTTTCTAAAAGGAACGTTATGTAAATAAAACACTTGCAAAGCTATGATTTCCAATATACTTCTGTTTTATTACAATGCTTGGACCCTTGTATTGCGTACGACATGCAATGTCATTTAAATAACAGCTTCAGGATTTGTTGCAGTAGTTTATCCTTTTGAGATCATTTTTAATTACTTTTTCGCAAATCTCGGGCGATATATCTGCGATAATGTGGCAAATATTGGTTTATCAATGTGCCATAGCTAGGATATTTACGTAGACACAGCTTTAAAGAACATTTCTTCAAATCGATTGATCTCGATTGTCAATAGTTGTCGCTGAGACGTAGAACTTTCGAAAACTTTCCGTGCAATAATGTCAAAAACTGTCATAAGGCTCGTGATACCTTCTCGTTGCAACCATTTAACGTTTAATTCGTAATCTTCAATTGCAGGCCAAAACTCATTTATTTAATTGGTCGTTACAAGCCTTTAGTCTGGATTAGGACCTAGCTCCTCACAGCACCATAAGTGGCGGGACTTTCAGTTTAAAATCGACAACGTACGATAAATTTTTGAGAAACCTTTCACCATTCCTCAGAGTTTCTTTCAGAATACTGCTGAGTTGAAGTCGTCAAAGTCGTCAAATATTTTTTCATATTTTGTTTTGTTTCCAGATGTCTAAGCTATGGTTAGAAAAGGTGTACCTACTAGACTACAACAGGCATAAAAAAACGTTGCCAATACCGAACCGGTATCCAGTATCATTTAACAAAATTATTGTCTGTTAAACAATCTTTTTTGCTGTGTTCTCCGAGCTCTATATACGATTATTTTGCTGGTTTGTAGTCGCCGTAGTCTAGTAGGTAGTGTGTTGGCTTATTAGACAAAAGGCCAGAGTTCGTAAGCCCGGTCTACATAAAAAAAAAAGAAAAAAAAAAACGAAATATGAAAAATAAAATTGCCATGAAAAGCTTCTCAAAAAAATCTGTCGTTCGGAGTCGACTTTAAACTGTAGTTCCCGCCACTCATGTATAAAGTTAACGAACACAACATATAAGGTGTGAGAAGCTAGGCCGTAACCCTGACTGAAGGGTTGTAATGGCCAATTATATATGTATGTAATGAAACATCAGAAGCACAAGAAAATTTTTTGGAACAACATTGGACGCATATTGTTCGACCATCCAATCACAATATCTGTAGACTTGTTCAGCTGGTTTAAATTTGTTGCTTAAGCTAGAACTTAAATGGATGCAAAGTACGTCATTAAGAGCCGTAAGATGGGCTGAGAACTTCGAGAAATCGACAAACCCATATTATTTACCACACTTTCTCTAACAGAAGCTATATTGTCAACAGTTCGTACATTGCAATAACACACAGTCCTGAGAACACCTATAATGTTTCGAATGTTCCTTATAATCTTGCCAATCTCTTGTACAGTAGGACCATTATGATGACTATAACCACCCGTAATGTCTGAAAAGTGGCCAAAATTTAGTCGCTACTTACAATGTTATATGTTTGAACTGTTTTTACGCGTTTTTCAGTTGTTAAATAACAGTGAATAATTGTATTTGTCATAATCTAATTAATACCATTCTATTGTTAATCTTAAATGATAATAATTGTATTACTTTTATTTAACATTTAATTTACGTTGTTATGAAATGCAAAAAAAAAATGCTTTGTTATTTCATTCGACGTTTAATGAATTTCTGTTTTGATTTGTTTTTGCAATTTCTAATCAATTAAATACTGTTATTAACTTAAACAAATTGTATAAGTAAATATGTACATACATAATTATGGTTTTAGAATTTCATTATTGTATAACAATTGCTCGTTGTAACATATTCGTCGTCGTCTATATTGATTAGCATAACTAAAACAACAACAGCATAAATATTTAAGATTACAATGACAACAACATCATAAATAATCAATGCAATCAGTGTTGCCATTAGTTTAAACATTTTTTGTAATCAAATTAAACAAAGCGAAAAAAATAAAGAAATTTTTTTTATTTTGGAAGTTAAAGAAGATTTCTGTAAAGAATATTTCATTTTATGCCTTATGCTTCATTTAATTATTTTTATATAAGACGGTGGAATGTGGCTTTTGAATTAAACTTTCCATATACATTTTTTGTGGTATGATTACCATGAAATTTTTTGGAAAACTCCTATCTATAGTTGAATACATTCTTTGTGGTATGATTCTGATATGGTTTTTGTTAATCTGAAAACCCCTATTTATTGTTTTAAATATCGTGGACTGTGTTTTGCACACGCCAAACGATATACCGACTCAATAATTTTTTTAATTGTTGATAATTGAAACCATTTTCTTTACAAACAGTTTCATTGGTTTCTGAAAGATAGCCACCAAAAGTAAAGCTCGATTTTTAACCCAAATTTCCATCAGCGAAAAATCCTGCATTTCTTTTTCATTACAAAGCAAATCCCTTTAACAGTTTGAGGAGAGAAGAATAACAAAAATTCTATAAAAGTACTCATTGTACAAAGCTACGCAATTTTGTTTAAAAAAATATCTAAAATGGCAACACTGTATACAATTAAAAATACGGTATAATATTGAAGAATACTTTTCATTTCATTTCACTTCAATTGAATTATTTTCCTTAATTTATTTTTTGTTTTTGTTTTTGTTTTACAACAACAATGACAAACAGAAGCATTTCATCTCAATTGTTGTTTTGTTTTATTGTTGGTACTCGTATATAGTAAAATATCATATTAAACCGATATAGATTGTTTTTATTGTTATTGTAATGTTTTTGTTTTCATTGTACAATAACTACGTATGTACATATATTTAAATAAATACAAATATTTTCAATTTTAACAAGATCGTTAATACTCCCTTCCATACTTATAAGGTAAATAGGTTTGTCAAATGAATAAGATTGATTTGATAAAAAGAGATCTGCTTCTATTTTATTTTTCTGAGAGAGGTTATAACTGGTATAATAACATCCCCATAATACTGGGGTCTCGCGCTTAAGGATGCTGGCCAATGAAATAAAAAGTGTTTCGATGTCTTTAACACATACGCTGCATTCATAACCACGTTAACAACGACAATACGTTTCAGTTGTACATGTATACAGACAGTTCAGGTGTACATTATTCAGTCTTCAAACGCTCGTGGTTTACCTCTTATCGAAATCGCCCTAGAGTATCCTTGTAATTCTTTATACTGTGCCATTTTTTCTCTCTGTAATATTTCGTGAGGTTCATTGCGCAAACGACCACTATGAATTCCATGTATTGTAAAGCTATGGCTTTAATGGCAGCCAAGTATGTTAGCTTATTATACAAGAGTCTGAGATTCAAACATCAACTGAGATATCTCAAACTAAACGAAGTATGAAAATATTTCTATTAGAGGCTTCTACTCAGCAGTCTTGTAGTAAGGAAACTGAGAGTAAATAAAATTGCCATGAAAAGTTTCTCAAAATTCTGTCGTTCGGAGTTGACTTTAATCTGTAGGGTTCCACCACTCACGTATAAAAATTAACGCTCACAACAACATAAGTGTTGTGAGAAACTAGGTCGTAATCCTGGCTAAAGGGTTGTAATGACCAATTATGTTTGTATGCATGTAGGTTATCCAAACATAAGTATTCATATACTGCGTAACATTCCGTAACTGGTATAACTATTAATCGCTATTTTACATTTCAAGGCGGTCCTACATTTAGTATCTATCCATGTTTGTAATTTTTTTGTTGTTTAACTATGAGTGAGGATAATTATATCGGCTAAGATAATCACATCGATTACGCGTTACCGCAAACTTTTGTAAAATACAAGAGAATACTTCAATTTATAGAGACTTTTGAGTGAAAATACCCCGCTGAGAATGTGCTAAGAGCTCAGTATTATTTATAAACTAGTTATCCGCCACAGATGGTCTCTTGAGTCAACAGCCACCTCGAGTGTTCTCAACGATCTTATAATAATGCCACAGACTGTAAACATTTCTGTTTGCATTTTTTCAGTTTTTTTGTGCCATTGCAAGGCAATGAATATTTTTCATTATACGAATGACAATAGCGCAAATACAATGAAATTGAAACGAAATTCACAAAATAAAAACAAAACTTAACTCCAAAAATTATGCACATATAATAGATATGTATGTAGATAATACATGTGGGGGCTAAGCGACATACAAACTTATACTTCAAATAGGAATAAATATGCAGATTTGACTGCCCATCGGTCTATTTATTAGAATTGCCTTTTGAATGAAAATTTATGCGAAGTTTTAAATTGTTTTGAAACAAGATGTCAATATAAAAAAAATCTTACTTCTTTATTTCTATTGTATTTGCATTTAAGTTTTGTTTTGTTGTTTTTTTTATTGTTTTTTGGTTTTTTTTTATTGTTTCTATTGGTACTCAGAATTCACACTCATACTGGGGGAATACTTATTCACCGATATTCATTATTATTGTTGTTATTGGCATCGTTTTCGATTTCGTTGGGACGGCGGCGCACGTGAGATACAAGATACAAGATTAAATACGAAAAAAAAAACAAGCAATAAATGTATAAAAACAAAATTTTAAAATAAATAAGAGAAAAAAAAATTGAAAAAAAAAAAAACAAAACAAACTGATATTCAACCAGTTCCCGTTCTAATATTTCACATTTCAACAAAATCAGTTTTAAGAAAACCTCTTTCAAGAACGGTTTGCCAAGAACAAATAGGCTCTCTCTCTTTTAAAATCCAAATAATATCCAGTTGTCATATTGATTCCATAGTTATCTTTATCTTGTTAAATAATTTGCTATTTGAAAGGACTTTTGTTTCCTATTTAAATTGCTAAAAATAATTCAAATTATTTTCAAGTAAACAAAAAAGGAAAAACTGTGTAAAATTGTAAAAAAACAAAAAAATAAGATTTTATTCAAAAGGAGTTTCAGAGCATCAAAATCATGGAACCATCATTTGAAATAAAACGTGCAAATAAAACGCCTTGCAAAAATGATCGTAAAGCCTATTTACAAAAAGTCATGTTGACCAGGTATTTTTTATTGATAAAAAAAAATTTTGAAACTAATTATTAGATTTCTATTTTTAATACATTAATTTGTTGTTTATTACTATTTTATTAAATAAGTACACTTTACACAAAGAATTTCAGAAGAATTTTTTAATTAATGCTTCATCGAAACGTGTATTTTTTTATATTTTGTACGTTTTTGTTTTTATTCTTAATCTTTTATTTGTATTTAAATTTCGAAATATAATTAATTTACTTGGGGGATGCTATTGACCGATTTTATTAATATTCATAAAAAAAATCATATAAAATCACAAACTCACAAACAAAACACAAAACCCCAAACAAGTTAAGATTCTAACCGTTAAAATTGGCTGCATTTGAAAAAGTCAAGTGTATACGTTAATATAAGCCTTTAAAAAAGAAATTTATTAAATCAAGTGCTGCTTTCGGGACATACATATCTTTATAATGAATCGATAACACACAAGATATTATGAAAATTAAAAGAAAACAAAACTACAATAAACCGCTGGTTTGAAATAGCAAAAAAGAAAAGAAGAACCTGGAGCACTATGTCAGCAAGTCTTTTCTCGTTTGAATAAAAACATTGCTAAACGCAAACCTTGCATCAATTGGCGCTCGCGGTAACCATAAATGTCCTTTATGAACCATCCTTCTCGGATTCCAGGCAGTAAGTGAAGTTAACTAGACACATCCAATCTACACATAATCGGTCATTATTACCCTTCAGCCAGGATTACGACCTAGTTTCTCATACCATTTCCGTTGTGTGTCTTAATTTTATACAGGCAGGACCTAAAATTTAAAGTCGATTCCGAATGACTGATTTTTGAGAAACTTTTCATGGCAATTTTATTTATTCTCAGATTTTTTGTCAAAAATCTACTGAGAGGAAGTCGCCTTAAAAATATTTGTTCATATTTCATTTTGTCGGAGATGTCTAACCAGGGGTTTAATAAGCCAACATACTATCTACTAGACTACTTCAGACTCGATTATTAAGATCTGATCTGATCCATCATCCTGAGAGAGGGCAATTCCCTTTACCATGTTCTACTGTATAATCCACTAAATCTCATATTTGGATATTCTTTCATACTCGTAGCCCAAATAACTTATGGGTCTTCGATTCGAGAACGCATTTAAAAAACCCACAGATCACTTGATCTAATGTGGTTGTAATACTGTCCCAAAGGAGTTTTATTAAATCCTCAAATTTCAAATGAAGTCCATATTTATTTAGTTTTAGATTACAACGTAACTTTAAAGCGAGTTCCGATATTTTGATTCTGTATAGTGTAACAAATCAAAATCTTCTCACTGACAAACTAGCGTTCAGGCTGTAGAGCACTCTAAGAGAAAATTGAAAGTTGACCCAGATTAAATGCAGAATTATTCAATTTATTTATTTATTTATGAGAATAAAACTATTACGAGCCTAGTTTAGAACTTAAGGAATCTTAGACCCTATAGTCTGAATTACAACATAGTTTCTCAAACCAACGATATTGTGTGTGTTAATTTTGTCCGTAAGTGGCGGAAGGACCTACAGTTAGAAGTTCACCTCGAAAGACAGATTTTTGAGAAACCTTTAATGGCAATTTTATTTTACTTCCAGAGTTTTTGTCTGAATTCTGCTGAGAGGAATATTTCTGCCATATTTCGTTTTGTTTGAAATGTCTGGGCTGAGGATTTGAACCACGACCACATGTCCATTAAGCCGACACACTACCTACTAGACTATGGAGACTCGGTGAAGTGTGCACGATCAGAGTCTTTAATGTAAATTGAACCCACGGATCTGACATTAGTAAATTAACACACTATCTAGAATACGAGGGTATTCAAATTGTATATCGTTTAGACAAAAGAATTTTTATGTTTTTATTATTTTTCTTTATTGATTTTATTTTCTACAATATAATTTCATATTATTTTGGAATTATTACGTGTCTCTACGTAGACACTGACTAGACAGGAGACATTCTAGGCATGTATTCTAATTCGTTTAATTCACTTTAATTTCATTTTTATCACTATCTAATGATCTGTAATTTAACAGTTGACTACTTTAGGTCTGTGAAAATTTTAAGGTTTTAATATCTGATCACTTGATTCAGTTGATTGTTTGTTTATGAATAATAAAAATTCCGATATACCCAGCCCGTCTGTGGTCGAGATAATTTCCTATGAAACATTATTTTTATATTATACTAAGAAAATAAATAAATCTATATGTATGTATATATGTATGTATGAATTTTTGTTTATGCTTAAAAAGCATGTATGCGATATTAATTTTCTTGAAATTGACGTCATTAACAAAGGCAAAGAAAGAAAATATTTTATATTTTCAAATAGAAACACGACTATACTGCTGCTGCTGCTTTCACTATCACACAATCAGCCACGTTAGTTTATTAAAATAATTTCTAATGTTAACAAGTTGTTCTAAAAGATATAAACTTCCGATATTAATTATTAATTATAAAATAAAACCAAAATAAATAAAGAAATTAAATTATTTCCAACACTCACTCACTCTCTTGCGAAATAGTACCTACCGGTCTCATGTGCACAGTAGATTTAAATACACTCAGAAAAATGTTGTAAGTAAAATTCAGATGTTTTATTAATAAAAAAAAATAGAAAAAAAACTACAAAACTTGTGAATTAAGAAAAAAAATATAAACAAATAAATGTGTTGATTCTAGTGGGAGGAAAATAAATTTTATTACAAAAAAATTTTTTTTTATAGTGTGTGATGTATGATCAGGATTTGTATAAGAGACGTGCGACCCATGTCTAATTTGAAATGCTATGTAATTTGAAGTAAATACAACAATATTTACAACAAACACAAAATGAATATAGTTTAATAACACGATCATTGTCTTGTTTTTGAAAACTGAGGGCGTTGTTGCCAATCAAAGAATAATTTCCAGTATAGAATCGATATTTTAATCGATAAAATCGATTTCATTTGACCAACGTGATTCAAATACTAGATAATGTTTTATTTAAGGAGGTTAAAAAGAGGATAACAACGTTGTTCTTGTTTTTTTAAAGGACATGTTCACTTAGCCACTTACTTGCATACATACATACATAAATGGTCTCACCTTTAGTTTGAACCGTGCCCTCCAGTCTAATCATAATACAACACAGTATCTACTAGATTACGGCGATTACAAATTAGTTAGTTAGTTAGTTACTTACTTAATTGAATTATTTTTTTAACAAATTTAAATAACTTGAAATGATAATCATTATCACACGACATTATTATTGTTTTTTCTCTTTGAATGTGGTGGTAATCCTTGTGATGTAGTATGTTGACTTATTAAACTCAAGTCTGTGGTTCAAACCCCAGTTTAGAAATTCCGGACAAGCAAAATATGAAAAAATATTTCTTCCACAACTTTCCGTAGTCTGTCTTCAGAGAATTCTGAGAGTAAATAAATGCTTTTATTACCGGCAATACTTCTTAGGTATACACCGACCGCGTTTATGCACATATATATAAAGGATTCTGACATTATACTTTCGCATAGGATACTGCAGTATAAAACTGACGGAGATCATGATCATATCTTCTATAAAAATCTATTGATTTACTCAAACAGCCAGGCTGCAATTAGGTGACTTATAAACGTTACTTTTAGGTCTGTCCCCGTCTACGAATTTCGTGAAATTCTAAGAGAAACTGCTGTTTATTTCTTTATAACATCTAGCACATAGAATTGTAGTAGGATAAACTGGCCAGTGTTGTTACACACCCACAATTTCCAACATGTTACCGAGCATGGTTGATTGACTCAATTAAACTGTACATCCTTTGGTCGTCGTACAAGAAGGGTCAACTTCGTTGTAACATGAGAGACCACGCAGCATCGTTAGCCTCTGCTCCACATACCTTACACTATCCGGCATGTTACAGAGCATATCTTATTGACTCAGTTAAACTGTGTATTTTCTGGTCGTTGCCAGCATGAGAGCACACGCAGCATCGTTAGACTCTGTTGCACAGAGCTCACAATTCTCGACATTTAACAGAGCATATCTGACTGATTTTTAAGGTAAACTGTGAATTATGTATTTAAGTATTTACCTCCATACATACATTTGTATACATTTTTGTCAATACAATAGCTGATTGCTATACATTTGTTCATAACTGTAGTGTAATATTCTGTGAAGAAAGTAAATGATGTTTCCAATGTAATGAAAACTATTCTAAACATCATTACTTATTTACATAAACATATTATGTTCGTTGTTATATTTTAATTGCAATAGTTAATTTTATAATTTCAGTCCGATATCTAACGGTAATATGAAATTAGGATCTACGCGCCACAGTCATACCTTATTTATAATAACGATTTATTTAAAAAAGATTATATTCAGGAAAACGACGTTGTGAGTATTGCCGCAAATGCTTTAAAGAAATATTGATTGGCAATTTGTATCAATTTGTTTAAATAAAAATTTTAATTTAAATGTTTATTCTATGTGAACATAATAACATGAGTTATGTTGCTTTCTTAGTTCAATTTGTATGAATCTAATGAAACCTTAGCTTTGTGCAAAGTAGACGAAAAAGTTTTCTAATTTTGTTTTCTTTGTTCGATTTACAGTTTGCTTTTTTTACGTTAATTTTTGATGTTTTCTTTCCTAAAATTTAATTATATTGTCTTAAATAGAAAATCTGTATTCTTTGTTTATCGTTTATCGTTTTTTTTTTCCAGAATGGGCTCATTTAATTCGGCACCAAAAATTAACAATTCCGATTCCCAGGATGATAGTTTAGAAATACCTAAAGGTTTAAATGCTCCCGAATTGTTGCAACATTGCAAATATTTACGTGGCGAAAATCGGCCACCTCTCTTAACACGTTTCTTTTTGAAACCCCTTACCACATTATCTTCCCAAATGGTTTCCTCAGATGTTACAGATGGTTTACGTTGTCTCAAATTAGATGCAGTTTCACGTGGTAAGTTTGAATTTATTATTCACCAGTGAGTATTTGCATATGATAGAAATTGAATTGAATTCTATTAACATACTTCCTTTGCTATTTTTATAAAACAAATTTCAAACAAAATTCATGTAAATTTTCTAATAAAATTTTTATTTTGTTTTTCAATTTCAATTTCAATTTTGCATTCATCAATATTGGCAATGTCTGAATGGATTTTTTTTTTGGTCTACAGTATGCAGTGCACCTCTAGCAGATCCCAATTATATACGTTTATTGCAGTGGAATCTTTTATCACAAAGTAAGTTAAAAACCAATAGACAGGATATTACGTATCACTTTCAACTCGTCTTATTATAAAAGCAAATAAATGCGCATTTTGTTAACATGGATTTGGAATTTCATGTATTAATTAAAGTTTTCTATTGAGAAATTGTAATAACGTATTATAAACAATTTGTTATTGTTTTTCATATTAGCTTCCAATAATATAATTTCAAGTTTAAAAAAAATTTTTTTTTTGGGTTTCCAAGAACCCTGATTTAATTTCTCAAACTTCTATTCGATATTCTGGCGAGACCTACAGTTTTAATGTCGATTCCAAACGACAGGTTTAAGAAGTTTATTTGTGGCAATTATTAATTCTAGTTGCTTTTGTGTAACGACTTTTTCTGAGATATCAACGCTGAGATTTGAACTCACAACCTCCGGCCTAGAAGACCAATTCACCACCTACTTGGCTACGTTAATTATTAACACTTCGTTACAAATTTTGAAAACTGTTTACAATGTTAACACCCATAGACCCACATACTACTTACTTGACTACGTCTTACTATGTTTCAAAATTATTTACAACAATAACTCAACATAACCTTAAAATTTTATAAATTTCAGCTCTTGGTCAAAATAATGATGGCTTTGTACGTTGTCCAGATGAGGCTTTGACATGGGATAATCGTAAATTCCTGATAGTACAAGAAATTTTGCAAAATAGCCCCGATATTATATGTCTACAGGTACAGTATTAATCTCTTCACCCTATATTCCATACAAAATGAAATAAATAACGGTTTATATATTTTCTTTTGTAGGAAGTAGATCACTTTAAATTCCTTCAAAATATTTTGGGTACACAAAACTACGAAGGCATTTTCTTTCCCAAACCCGATTCACCTTGTCTTTATATTGAGGAAAACAATGGACCCGATGGTTGTGCCATTTTCTTTAAACGTGATAAATTCGATTTGAAGAATTTCGAAACTCGCATTTTAGAAGTGTGGCGTGTACAAAGTAATCAAGTCGCCATTGCAGCAATTCTAAAGATTAAAGCAACGGGTCGTGAAATTTGTGTGTGTACCACACATTTAAAGGCACGTCACGGTTCGCTGTTATCAAAACTGCGTAATGAACAGGGCCGAGATTTGATACGTTTTGTTAAGCAATTTGCTGGCGATCGAGCAGTCTTGCTGTGTGGAGATTTTAATGCAGAACCTACCGAACCTGTATATTCGACGATTTTAAATTGTGAATTTTTAAAATTGTCCAGCGCCTATTCCGATATACGTGCTGAAAGTGATGAATGCAACAATGAGAACATTACTAAAGAGCAATTGGATGCATGCGATAAAGTTCAAAAATCCATACAAAATGAACCACCATACACTACCTGGAAAATACGTGAAGATGGTGAAGTATGTCATACAATTGATTATGTTTTCTATACAAAGGATAATTTAAAGGTTAGTTCTGGTTAACAGCTATTTCAATACAACATTTTGAAACGTTTAAATGTTTATATATATTAACAGGTAAAGAATTGTTTGGAATTTCCTCAAGGCGATGAAATTGGAAAAAATCGCACACCCAGCTTCCAATATCCCTCGGATCATTTCTCTTTAGTTTGTGATTTTGAAATAATCGATCAGCAACCGAATAATAATGATGTTACGCAGGAAAAGAGTAAAACCCAATGAAGCTAATAAGGAGAGTGAATTTATTTATAAATCAACCATTATACAATATATTTTTTTGTATATTTTTGACATTTTTTTTTCTGTTTTAAGTTCCATTAGTTTTACAAAAAAAAGGGAAGAAGTTTTAACGAATTAGAGTATATGGATTTAATTAATTTAATTAATGTTAATTTCTTTATTAAGCAACATTTGAATTGAATGTTGCTTTAGAGAATAAAGAATATAAGGCCAACAGCAGCAATAATAAGTACAGATAGATACATACGACAGAGACAGTCAGTCATAGTCAGGCAGGCATAGGCAGGCATAGGCAGGCATTCATAAATCCAAACAAATATATGTAGATTCACTCTTTAAAATTGTGATATTAGTTTTTAGTTACATGCATTACAACATACAACATATATATACGAAATACATGAGCAAACTACATCAAAAAGAATAGTAGACATATATATAAAAATATACAACAACAAAAAAAATCCATACAAAATACACAAATATTTACTCTTAGTGTATTGTAGATTGTAGATTTTAACTATTTTATGTTGATTATTATCATCGATATTTTCGTTTTTATTTTTTCAAATACAAGACATTTATTAATAAATTTTATAGTTATAACAACAACGACAACAACAACAATAAAAGAATAAATTAAAAAATTTTTTAAATTGTGGTCTTTTAATTACCCATAATTTATATGTACGTACATGTACATAGACACGTATGTCGGAAATATAATAATACATTCCACATTGATAAATAATACTTTCACTTATTAGTGGTAATTGTTAAAAATGAATAATTCATCTTAATCTTAATGAAATATTTATATTTTTTATATTATGAATAGAGTAAGAAAATTTGTAAAATGTTCTAGAAATTATTATGGGTACCAGTGCTTGCCCTGTTTTTCAGGATGTTGTGCATAACTGTAAGGACTATTTTTTATTTTCTAAAAATGTTGATTTACTTCCATTGCTGATATACAATCCCGATTGCAATTCTAAAGTTTATGCAAAAGAAAAACAAATTTTAAATTTAAAACAACAACAACTACATGAGCTAACTGAACGTATATGACTATACGTATATGGAGTACATATGTGTATGTGTTATATCTGAAAAACTATTTTTGCACTGGTTTCAGTGCCTAATGAACATAGAAAAATTCAAAAATACACTGAAAACTAAGTATATAAATATGTATACGTGAGTTTAAGAACAAATTATATTTGAATTCTATACACAATACAAATTTTTTATAAAAAAAAACCAAAAAAAGTAAAAGAATACAACGTCTAACTGCAAAAACCTATTCTTCCCAAAGTTTTTAGGATACATAAATCAGTTTGAATTTATCCGATGGCATGGATAAGTCGGGTAATCTCGGTGTTAATTGTATCACTGGTTATAAAAAGAGCAAACAGCTTTTAAGTTCAAAAAGAAAACGGCGAACTGCAGGAAAGAAAGTAATTGCGTACACCAGGAGAGTAAATTTAATAAAGTGAGGATTTTGTCAGAAAAATCAATCTGAAGGAAAAGTGGCATAAAAAGTGAAATGGTGTAGATCTTTTGTTAATAATGTTAAAAAGCGAACCAAGTCTTAAGACATCTAAAGTTCAATAAGTGCCTTAAAGAAATTTAAAGAATTTTAAGAATTTTTTTAAGAAAATAAGGCAGCACTTAAGTACTCCATAGAATTATTAGCATTGTCCAGCAAATATTATTGGCAATGGAATTCGCGTTTGTGATATATAAGATGACAATAAGTGCATTTACTATTAACAATTTTCTTTATTTACCTACTTTCTCATTAAATCTCTAAGTGTCCTTATTTTTTTTTTATTATGTTGACCTTGGTTCATTTAATTTTTAAACAAATAATGCTCTTTAATTCTTTTTTTAAATTATGTTCTAAATGGCAATGTAATTAATAAAATTATTATTATAAATTTTTTTTTTTTTATAACTTTTTTTTTATAAAAATATTTTTTTAATTTTTTATTAAATTTAAAAAAAAATTTTTTTATAATTTTACTTTTATTTTTATATTTATATAAGCATATATTGATAAATAAAGGCAATAGCAAATTTTAATAACAGCGTATAGGTGGTAAAACAATATTTCTCAAATTATTATGAATTGCGTCCACTGAAATGGACGGCAGATATAAATTTATAATGCTACGATTGTATTACTCAGATATGTTTGTGAAATTTGATTTATAACTCTTAATTAAAGATTTCATAAGAAACTGTGAAATCATCTCTTATTTAAAGCCATTAATTTTATTTTTTAAATTTTACTTTGTGACCAAAGTATTACATTTTTATTGTCACGACTATAATCAATTTAAAATTGAGTTTTTTTTTACAATACTTGTAACAAATATACACTATTTTACAATATTTTTGAGGTAAATTTTATATAAAAAAAACATATAATTCACACACATACACATCTAGTTTTTAAAATTTAATTTCCCTTAAAAATTTAAAAATACTTTTGTTCGTTGGGATTCTTTAAAGAGTATTACAAATTACATACTACA
The DNA here is from genome assembly GCA_005959815.1 of Sarcophaga bullata. Classification (NCBI taxonomy): domain Eukaryota; kingdom Metazoa; phylum Arthropoda; class Insecta; order Diptera; family Sarcophagidae; genus Sarcophaga; species Sarcophaga bullata. The sequence goes on from QOCX01000083.1 coordinate 236,166, forward strand.
TGTGTATGCATATTCGATATAAATGTTTAATTTTAATTTTAAAATTTATTTAAAATACTAGTTAACTTAAACTATTTGAGTATTTCAGGTATTTCAAGTATTTTTCTCCGATGCAGGATCTGCCACACCAAATGCAGATATGAAAACATTAACCACTGTCACTATGAAAATACCAATCACAGTGTAATTATTGATTGTATTTGCACGACAAATGTCCTTTTCATTTTTAACATTATATTTGCTATTCAATATTAAGCCAACACCAACAACAATCTGTAATATAGAAACAGATTTAGTGAAGCAAACTTCCAAAGCCTATAAGTTTCAATACTTACTTGACAAATTATACTCAAAGAAATAAGCACCAGGCTGGGATAATAGTAAGGATGTCGGCCATAGGACTCTAGCACATAACGCAATTGATTGGCATTGGCAGATAAAAGAGCCAAATCCATCATTCCCTGAGCCAAAGTCTTTTTGTGTTGGTAGGCGTTTATATCGGGTATGGGCGTGCTAACGCCATTAATATCTACAAAACCGGTACCACTATAGCCGGGGAATGAAAAACTGGGACGTCTAGAGGGTGGTCTCGATGGATGATGATTTCCATTCATACCGTTTTCAATGTCAGGCAGTAGACCATCATCAACACCCATGCGTGGACCTATAAAATTTGGTCTGTCATCGTATTCATCTTCATCATCAGTTTCGGGAACTGGATTTTATACAAAGGGATCAAAGCAAATATAAAGCAAAACAAAAAACAAAAAACAAAAAAAATTGCAAAAATAAAAACATAAATAGAGCATTAGGAAATGATATGAGTACTTAGCATACAGAGAAACTATTTGAATCAGGATATAAAAAAAAGATAACTTACTTGCTTTGGGTACGCGGGGAACACGGCCATCGATAGCATCAATATCTTCAACATCACTTAAATCAAATTTCTGTAAAAAAAGAAAATAATCGGAATAGAAACTAGTAACATAGTTTAATAAATAATAAATTTATTTAATTGGAGAAACAGTTTACTTTTAGCTTATACTGTATATGTATGAGTAAGCGTATTCAGTGACCTTCAATTATTTTAGAAATATTGTACGAGTATAGTAAAAGTATGTACGCTTGTTTGATATTAGGCAGTTTGATCATTACAACTTTAGATTATTTCAAGAATTAAATATTTTCGTTCATTTTTGGAATATAAAATAGAATAACAACAAAAAACAAAAACAAAAACAAATTTGAAGTTTAACGCTATCTATCCGTTATAGTATATATTCCACACACTAATATCTCTATACAAAGCCTAAAAAGAATTACTGCCTATGCTAGTACATTAGAGCACAGTGGGTGCTTTTCTAAACAATTTCAGTAGGCTTTGCTATCTCCTTTATAGAGAAATTTTTTAAATTTAATTAATAAAAAAATTAATTTAAATTAAATCGTTACAATACTGGACAATAAAGAACAAAAAACCAGAATCAAAGTTTACATAGTTTGCCCTAAATACGTCTACGGATATAGGTAGGTAGGGGTCGGTAGGTTGAGGGAGAAAAAAACGGAGCTCACCATTAAGAGATACCAGCCATACTTTCAATAAGAAGTCCTTAACTTCTTCCACAGAGATACCAAGGATACTTTCAGTAAGTAGTCGTTATATTGTACAACTTCCAGTCCACTCCTCTGAGACAAATTATGTCTGGTCTAGTGTCATCCATAAAATATTGGAAATACAATGCAGAATACGAAGTTTGTTTTGAACTCTATGCTCTGAATTTTATCATTATCCACCATGACAATACGTTGCAGATGTATTTTGGAGTGTCCCCGTGAGCCTTAGAATACTAATAGCTTTTCCCTTATCGTCGTCGCCCCAGAGTATTTTTGTAATCCTTTCTACTGCGTTATTGTTCTATAATAGTTTTTGTGCCTTTAGCAACCATTTACGGATATCGAATAATAATGACTTGTAGTTGTATTGAAGTGCCCCACTAACTTTAAAGTATTCATAGTTTTTCCCTCATCGGGGTCGCCCCAGAATATGTTTATAATCCTACCTACTGAGTCATTATTCCAAAATAGTCGTTGTCCCCTTTTTCAACCATTTACGCATATAGAATAATAATGACTTGTAGTTGTATTGAAGTGTCTCCGGTAGTTTTTTCCTCATTGGGGTCGCCCCAGCGTATGTTTATAATCCTACCTACTGAGTCATTATTCCAAAATAGTCGTTGTCCCCTTTTTCAACCATTTACGCATATAGAATAATAATGACTTGTAGTTGTATTGAAGTGCCTCCGGTAGTTTTTCCCGCTTCGGAGTTGCCCCAGCGTATGTTTGTAATCCTTTCTAATGAGTCATTACTCTATAATAGTCGTTAAGCCCTTTCCAAACACTTACTGATATAAAATAATAATGACTTGTAGTGCTAAGTGGAACGTTAAAAGTGAGGTACTAACTAGGAGACTTCTCCATTTATTAAATTTAGGACAAATATCACACTTAAAAGTGTTCTAAAGTTCTTTAAAAACGGGAATTCCAAAGCAAGTGGACTGATGCCAAGCCTGTAATAATTAATATTAAATTTGTATTGTAAATGTAATCAACGCTTGTAAAATATTAAACAAATATTTGGATTAATGTGACTTCCTGTATAATAAAAATTTAATGAAAATGCAGTGCAGTGTTGTTAAGTGTGTCAGATCTGCTGGCGATTTATAAAATTTATAAACCTTAGAGCTATTGTTTACATATTTATCTGGGAAACTAATTTTGTATTTGTTAGCATAATTTGATTTCCAATTGGAAATTAAGCAAGAAGATTATAACGTTAAGCAAAATTGTTCTGAAAACAATATTAAATTAATTTCAGTTCACCAAACCTGGTCTAATTCGAGATTAGTGGATCATAGTGACTAGCTATCAATTATAATTGTGGTCTAATGCAAAATTATTTCAAACTGTTAGTCATTTGCAAGTAAATGTATGAGAAAGTTGAACATAATTGCATTTGAATATTGTTTTTATAAATAAAATAAAAAATCGAAAATATGTATAAAAACGATTACAGATATTGTGGTTCAGTAAGGCTTCTTATCAGGGCAAGTGGCAATTTTTTTATAACTGCATACAGACATACATATGAAAATCTAAATTAATCTGTATTGCTAATGCCTTTTTAAAATATAAAAGAAAGCCGCTTATATTTTAAAACCCATTCAGCATATAAAGCCTTGCGCATTTCTAATGTGAATTCAAGGGCTTTAATGCCTTATTCTATATTTTTTTATTTCTGAAGTTCAATGTTTTAAAATTTCAAAATACAAATTAAAGACCTAACGGTTTAATTTTTAAAACTTATAATGCCTTAAAAAGATAAATAGAACCACGTTGTTTGGTGAAAAGAAAGAAGAAATTTAAAATTCGCCTTTTAATTCATACAAGTTTGTATAAAATAATGTCAAATATGAATGTATGTTTGTATGTTTATTGAAACTAGTTTATATTTTAAGAAAATTTCTTTCTTCTTATTGGCCTTTTATGCCTTATTTGTATATTATATAGCACATCTATGTATATAAGCATATACAAATTTCTTTATAATTCATAATTCACGTTAATTTAATAAAATTTTAAAAAGAAAAAATATCATCACAGTGTAATTAAATTATTTAAGAATTTAACATTAATTATGGCAACTGTATTTAAAAAAAAATATTTTCCTTTATTTATTAATAATAAATACTATCTTATTTAATCTCCCATTAATTATTTTTATATTCCTATAAATTAAAAACAAATACAAACAATTAAAACTTACATGATCATCATTATCATCTGTTGGATGTATTAGATTTTCTAATTCACGGTTTAAATTATTATTATTTTCAATATCCAAAGTTGTATGTTCTGGATTTTGCTGCTGCTGCTGCTGCTGCTGCTGTTGCTGCTCTGGCATATTCATATCGACCAACATTAACATTAAATCGTATACGTTTAAAAAGAATTTCTTTAAAATATGCTTCTTTCTAATGTATGTATATGTTTATTTGTTGTTAAATATATTAATGGGAACTTTCTTTCACATAAAGTTTAATTATATATACAATGGATATAGTGCGGCAGCTATTATTTAAAAGATTTATAGATTTTTCGTGCAAAATTCCCCTTTAAATTTATGTAGAATTTATTATATTTCTTTATGTATTTGTTTTATTAAGTAATTTAAAATTTTGTTGTACACTTGCTATGTATTTTTATTCAAAATTTTTATTCTAAACTTTCTAGTATTCTTAATAAAAATATTTTCACCGTAACACGTTGTTGCGGCGTTTAACAATCTTTGTTAACTGAATTGTTGATGCTGAGTGCTCTCTAATATTGAGACCAAGTGATCAAATTCATGTGAATCGCGTAGGATTGATTATTTCACTCATTTCATGTTTGCACTATGTTTGCAATGAAAAAAATCTCTTATGCAGATGTAGCCAACATGTATGTACAACACAGTGCTCAGAGGGAATTACCATTACCTACGGTAATCTACCAATTTTTTTATTTAGAGAGTAAAATTTAAATCAACCACACAAAGTAAATAAATTAATATGTATTTATAAAAAAATACTACATTTTTATGCAACAAAAACAATGTTTAAAATCTCTCAACTTGTTGTTTTAAAACTAAAACAAAAAACAACAAAAAAAATTTTTATGATAATTTGAAAAAACTTATAAAAAATTAAATACGGGGAAATTATATGTACATTTTCATTTTAATTGAATAATTTAACACAATGAAGTCCTATCCCAACCTGTACTGTGGACCACTCATATTTAAAATTAACACACACAACATAAATGGTGTGAGAAACTAGATTGTCTGAATGGTTGTAATGACTAATTATGTATGTAAGTATGAACACATTCAGATCAGCTATAGAACTTTACTTATACATTTCTGAATAGAACATTTCATTTTAGAAGTACATACATAACATACATAATTGGCCATTACAACCCTTCAGTCAGGATTACGGCCTAGCTTCTCACGCCACTTATGTTGTGTGTGCTAATTTTATACATGAGTGGCGGGACCTACAGTTTAAAGTCGACTCCGAACGACAGATTTTTTTGAGAAACTTTTCGTGGCAATTTTATTTACTCTCAGAGTTTTTGCCAGAAATCTGCTGAGAGGAAGTCGCCGCAGAAATATTTTTTTTCATATTTCGTTTTTGATGTCTGACCGGGGATACGAACCCTGGCCTTTCGTCTAATAAGCCAACACACTACCTACTAGATTACGGCGACTTCATTTTTAGAAGTACAACTAGGAACTTCTGGTCTAAAGAGCCGGAGATTTCTTATTTCGTTTATAACGATGACTTAAAGATGCGTAATAGGGTGGGCTGTAGTATATTTATTAAGGTTTGTATTATTAAACTTTCAAATAGGCTACCTAACCACTGCAGAGTTTTTCAGACGGAGGTCATGACCATTTTAAAGCCAGCGGAATGCTTTTTAGGTGGCCAGAGTTTCCCTGAAAACTTCTTGTTTTACTGGAACACGTCTTTGTCCACGAATGTCGAGGATTTCTCAGCGATATTTCGGATCATTCAAAGGTAACTTTTATATGGGTTCCAGGAACATAGGAATATCGCTGAAAATTGCATTGCCAATGAGCTAACCGGAACTCGCAATCTCTGAAATGTTGCAGGGCATAAGTATTTCGGGTTTGTCGCAGTTAATATGGATATTTTACTCTCGTTTTACAGGGAGTTCAATTTCGTTAGCAAAGGGTACGCGCAATATTGCTAGAATCTGCTGGAGACGACTCACTTTAATTCTTAAAACGCATGCCAAACCATTCCAGTATAGTGATTCTCATGGTAGGCATGGCATGTCATTAAGAAAAATGATTTTTCTATGAGTTGTGGCTCTGAGGGAGAGGAGGAGGTAGAGACAGTCGTTCACCTCATGTAATGGTGTGCAGTTCTTGTCTTAAAGACATGGAGGTTCCTGAACTCTCACTTTCTAAGATCCTTGACCGAGCTCTTTAATATGTATGAAACTATAATTGTTATATACTAACTGGTCTTGAAAACGTTCAATGACAGTGACTTACAAAAAACGTTTGGGAACCACCGTTTTTTTTTATAAAAACCCTAAAAGAGCTAAAACAGCTCAAAAATTTTAAGAGAAAAAAGAGACCCAATAGCTTAGAATAGCGTGTTATAAACTTAATAAATGTAAATGTAGTATAATCGCTAAAAAAACCCAAAAACAAAAACAAACACGCTTAAAATGTCTGAGAATTGAAAATACAAACTTTAAAATACCGTATACGTCACTGTTTTCATTAAACATCGCTTTAATAAGAGTTTGATTTGGTGCTTTTTAGATACAATTTAAACATGCACGTTGTCCATTCACTGTATTAATCATATTTATGAAGTTCCCTTTTTTTATTAAATAATTTCACAGTTTTTCTTGTTTTTGTTATTGTAATACATAGAAAAATCCCAAATAAGATGACAATAACAAAAATGGGGCAAATTTTTTGGTATTTTCCCGTTTAAGAAACACGAAAATCACAAAATTAAACTCAATGACTAATTTTTATAAGTTTAATCTATGTTTTGTCATTATTGTTGTGGTCATTTTGTCTATGTTAAATATGGCGAAATTTAGCATGCACTATTGTGCATATGTATGTATGTATGGTATGGCCTGGACCAATAGATTTTTATTTACTTCACATATTAGTTAAGGAATTGAAATTTATTGGAAACAAAATTTTATTTTTTTTTCTTATTTCTTACAGAACAAAACTGGTTATTTGCGTTTTATTATTGTTTTTTATTTTGATTTTATTTTGTTTTACATTTCACTCACAATTGTCATTTGTTTTTGTTCGTTTCTTTCGTTTTATTCTTGACAACATATACTGATGGCATGTTAACCGTTAAATGTTGAAATAAATCGGTAGACGGTAGGTTATTTAATTCGTAACACTACTACACGAAGAGTGTTGGAATAATTTCTCCATATTGTTTTGTTCCCTCCATTTTTAATATGAAAAATGTAGCGTGTTTAACGTTAATAAAAATATAAAACAAGAAAACCACTAAAAGTAAACAAAGCAAATTTATTTTTTTTTCTATAAGGTTTTAGGCGGTTAGCTGAGTATTCCAATTGAATTCTTCATACGTGCGGTCATTATGAATTGCTAACACATATAGATGTACATATGAATTAGTAAGAATAATACGCTGGCAAATAAATTTATATCATGATATAAAAAATTAAATGTTACCAACAGAGTGGTTACAGTGGTGATGAAAATAATAACAACTTAATGTTTATAATTTATTAAATTGTTGATAAGCAATAAATTTTTTTATTGCTATTTACTGTTCTATATATATAAAGGGGTGTGAAATAAAATACAGTAGACCTGATAATTATAAGATCACTTAAAGTAAACAAAACAAAAATATTTATTTTCTTTCCATAAGGTTTTAGGCGTATGGTTAGTTGAGTATTCGAATTGAAATCTTCATACGTGCGCTCACTATGAATTGTTAATACAAATGTATGTTTGTGTTAGAATAATACGCTGGCAAATAATTTTATATCATGATATAAAACATTAAATATCATCAACAAATACAGTGATAACTATTTATTGTTCTATATATACAAGGGTATGCGGAAGGAAATACGATTGGCCTCATAATTATAAGGTTACTTACATTTTTTTCGATAAGATTCCTTTTGAAAAGTTATTTATCTTTCGCTTGCAGGGAAATTTCAATGATATAAAGCAAGAATTATGCACTTTATGTATACAACGATGATTAGATCAATAGTAACCTATGAGGCCATTGTTTGTAAAGACAGAAAGATATAAAGATTATCATAAGTTGTTATAACAGTGGCAGTGAAAAACTGTCATAAAAAATAATACAAATAATATTTAATGTTATTCTCTTCAAAAATATATTTCTATAAGTATTCTTTTATTATTATTATCCATTATGAATTCATAAACAGAAATATCGTATGTAAGAATTCCATTTATAGTGTATTTGTTCTAATTTAACATGAATTTATTATGATTCATTTGCTAGGCGGCGGAAGAAGTGGAAATGTCAAATAATAATTAAAATGAAAGGGCAGCCTGTATTTTCTAAACAGTTAACGGTACTTCAGCTGCAACATCGGCAACATTACGTTTAATGGCAATATTAGCAACACCCGATGAACATTCCGACGCACCACCCATTAAAACTAAAAGTAAACCATTGTGCGCCATAGTTTTCCATACTTTCGATACCCATTTATTTACATTTTCAATTGTGTCATCGAATGAGCTCGCATGCAATTCCTCCGACGTTAATTTAAGATGACAAAGGGTTAATGCATTTTCTAAAGCAATTTCTCTGCACTTGCGTACAGCTTCCTTATTTGATGAGAGTTCATGTAATAAAATGCATTTTTGGGAGTTCTCTGTAGATGCTTGTTCTGCTTTTTTCAATAATTCCTGTACGTTTGTCGGCAACGGGTTTGCTGTTACAATGGCAGTACGTTTGTCGCGTTGCGAAGCATAAGCAAATAAATTATTTTTTATTGCATCTCCGCTGGCAATACGTAGGATGTCTTGTAAGCGTTTCTTTTGTGTGAGTATTTCGTCACCAAATTCCATACTGTTGGCCAATTTAAGTTTTACCAATTTCAAACTAGAAACTGAATCTTCAACAGAATCGTGACCACCTTCATGGTGTTGTATAGTTTCTTTCAAGAAGGTCATGGCTAACTTTTGCAATTTGGATTTGCGGCTTCTAACTCCGCTAAGATTGAAACAAACACTTGTATCAATGACGTAGGGGTGCATCATGCGCATAGCATTTAAATCACAATTCAATGATTGACCCACCAAAATGGCATCAGGAGGTAAAAGTTTACGGACTTCCTTGTGGACATCCTTTAGAGTTTTAGTTACTTTCATCATAATTTCCTCTGTAATACCAGAATACTGGGTTAAATAATCAACAATCTTATTGGTGGGCCGGACGAGTGTTTCATATACAGTCTCACAGTTTTCATTAACAATCGATATACGCGTCAACTCGTTAACACCTTTCACAGTACGACACATTTCACAATCGATCCCAAATAGTGGACTACGATTTGTAACAGGAGCATATTTATCTTTAGTCATTATATAAGAAGCAAACTGTTTGTTTAATTCTCCTCTCAAAGGCATTGGATACCCTTCATCTACCATTTGTAATGCAGATAATAAGAGCTTTGTACGTGGAAACTTGTCGTTAGGATGCAAATCATCATTTGTTGGATCTACTGGGATATCGTCCACCGGGAAAATGCCTTTTATCAGCAGTGTTGGATCTTTATTCAATTCCACCGCAGCTTCCAGTGAACCATGTTTCTCTATCAGCTCACTAGCTTGTGCATTGGTTAAAGGTACCTGTGCCAACTCCTCAATCATTAAGACTGATTGTCCGTCTTTTTTAAAACTTGGCATTATCACCTCTAAGCGATTTTCAAATATTTTATTCAGCTTTTCGAATTTATTTTCGTTCGACAAGTAGTGGTATAGAGATAAACCTTCTAGGCAAATAACTACAGTATGGGACAACTGATGAGGTTTATTAAAGAAACACCAACGATCTGGCGCACAGGGTGACTTCTTGCCCAATAAAGCTGACATAACCAAATGCTGGATATCAGTAAGAAAAATCGGTGTTCGCTCATCATCCTTAACGCAAAGTAAAGAACGTTGTCCGAACTCACGTAAACGCAAAGATGGAATATTTTCTAATTGTCGTTTACGTTCATTTAAATCTTTCTTTAACTGCTTATATTGTTCTTCCGACAAATTTAAACTTTTTAAAGCCTCTTCATTTTCCTGTCCAGAAGCAGATTCCTCTTCTGCAGCTTGGATTTCATTGAAATTCTTTAGTTTCTTGTTCAACGGTTCTTCTGAATCACTATGTAAATGAGTCTTCTTTGCCTGACTCTTTTTTCGGGATACCTAAGAGCGATACAATTAATAAGTAAATAAAAAATTATTTTTTGTTTAGTAACTACCATTATAAAGCCATCGTCATCGTTTGACTTGGAATTATTCTCTTGTCTCTCGGCCATTACTTCCGCTAGTCGATCTTTGTCGTTCAATTTCACTAGATTGGCCAAAGCTGCCAATTTCTTTTTTCTTTTCTCACTACGTTCCTTTTGTTTCAAAGACAAAGTTTTCATAACTTCTTTTTCTGTTGGTATATTCGTTGAATTCACGAAATAAGCAAACTTAATACGAATTCATTAAATTAGACTCTATTTCTTGGATAAATACACTATTTTCGCTGCGTTTGCTTTTTTCCATGCGTTTGCTTTATTGTTTTTATTTGTTTTGCTACACAGACAACATGTGGTGTTTCAAGAGAATTGCCAATCAGCGTTGTAATTATTTGTATTAAAAAGTGTTACGATAATGTGCTTTTTAATCTGATTAGATAGAGCTTGTATGATCTTTGTTCAAGAATGTAAACATGATAGTTGCGTTAATCAGAATATACTTAGTCTCTATGTTACCTAGTTAGAAAACTAAAATTGTCTTGCAGAAATATATTATTACGCTCATATGAATAACATAACGGTTTGTTACAATTTGGCGATTATTCCAACCACCAGTGTTGCCATATTGAAAAATTGTGATAAACGTGTGAAAAAGCAATCACAATATAGTAAAAAATGTATTTATTGATATAGGAAATTTTCATATTAAATGTTTATTTAGTTTACAGTAATTAATTATATTACATTTTTTGACAACACAAAAAGATTAACCAAAACCAGAAAAATCTGCAAACATCAGCATATCTTTACATTGAACAAAAAAGTAACCTGTTTTGTTGCTTAGTAAGTAATAATCAAAAACGGCAACACTGACTACACTTTTAATTTAGTGTGAATAAAACAAGTAACCGGTTAAGACTGAATGTGGTAGTTCGGTAGTTTTACCTGATTTAATTAATTATTGTAAAAAAACTAAAATTTGTAGTAGTATCACAAAACGTTTCATTACAAAAATTTAAAAAAAAAACACTACTTAATTGTGAACTAAAAATATGTATTAAATTGAGATGTTGGAAAACTTCTAATCACTTAGTTTTGGGTAAGAACCAATTGATAAATGCTTAAGAACCAAAAAAAAAAAATGTCTAACTAAATTACAATGTGTGTTGTATGTGTGTTAGAATCGGTGTTAGTTATCTTAAATGAAATACCTCGCTTCCCCCTCATTTTGACATGCTAAGTAAGCGATACAAAGTATTTTGATAAAAAAGAAGCAAATTTGTTTTAGTTTTATTTATTATTTTTTTATTTGCTGATATATTTATTTATCCCCTTAACACCACAGAAAGAAATTACCGTGTATGTCTGTTTGAGTGAAATTCCAATTAATAAAAAACCTGTTTTGGGTGCGTGCAAGATAAAAAAGATTGTAAAGTCGTTGATAAAAAAGCCTTCTTAAATGATTCGCATCGCTACTTCAAACTCTTTAAGTGTTGTTTTTGAATTTTCTTTTTTACATCACCTTCCTTAAAAATATTGATTCAAAATGCTAAAAAGATTGTATACAAAATTGGAATCTTTTCATCTCTTTATTACTTTTGTCAAATTATTTACAAGGGAGATTCTTCTACCTTTTGTTTGTTATTATTATTACCGCTGTTTTTAACATTGGCTTGTGGTCATCAGAGTTGCCATGGCTCAATTTTAAAGTCAACAACACTCCACCACTACAGTGCAGTCCATGGCTTATTTAAACAAGCTATAATGATATAAAAACGTGCAAAGTAATTTATTTTCTGTATTGTAATTACTATCTCAAAATATAATAGTTTGTGCATTTGCATTAATGATTTGTGTTTTTTCCGTTATAATTTAGTTAAAACAAGTTTAATTATATCTCCATCGTATACCTGTCTTTTAGTGAAAAGTAAAAAAGTGGTGTTCAGTTTTAAATAACAACTTATTTAAATAATATTTAAAATCTTATAAGTAAACTCCCATATAAATCAGATTTCTGCAATCTGCTAATCCAGTTTTAACTTAACAATACAAAAAATGGCAACAATTCTATAAGGTTAACCTAATTTTGTGTATTATCTTTTGATTTCATTTTAATTTCATTGTATTTATTATTCCTGTTCTTACATCGTTCTTTTAATTCTGCTTTCGACAGCATTTTGTATTGTTTACTACAGTTTTGTTATTTTTATTGTTATTGTTCATTAACGATTTAAACTCTTTTTTAGCATTAGTAGGTGGTGACTACAATTCTCTTTTTTTTCATTCTTTATTTTATTGCATTAATCACTTGGACATTTTTTTTTGAATGAAGATGATCATCGCTTTGGCAGTTAGTTGATGTTTTTGTTTTTATCGAATGCCTCTCAAATTTTTAATGATTTTCTTTTCATCGAGTTTATTGACTCTTTTAAGGTCAGTGTAAAACATTGGAGCAACGCTTGAGAATGATTACTGCTGACGATGAAGTATTATTATTATTATATACGCGGGTAGATTGATAAGTATTTTATTTTGAAAGATATGTGAGTAAGGTACATTGTGTCGAATTGATCTGCATATGTATATGTATAGTAGGTTTGTGTTAGGCATATGATCGATAAGATTTCATTATATACCGGTATATCATCATGTTTAAAATTATTTGCATATTTTTTTATTTTTTCGTAATATAATGCATTGATGAATAAATCTCCGAAGTTTGCAATATTATACGAATATATTGGCTACTTTATGTGTGTGAATGCGCAAATCAATATTTATAGTACACGAACTTTTGGCATTAAGAGAGCAACATTTGATTTAACAGGCTAGAAATTGAAAGTAATAAATCACTGTTAACTGGTTAACACTACTCGTCTGAAAAATGCAAAATTGTACAATGTTAAAAATTTCTCAGGATCAGGAGCAAATTTCCCAAAAATGAGGAAGGCATACTTATGCCCTTAAAAACAAAAAGTAGTTCATAGGGCCTATTTTAAAATACTATTCATGGCATATCTCAAATAATCACAGAATACGGGAATATTAGCTTTGAAAAAAAGCAGTTTTCGTTTCCATTAGGTTAGGTTAGGTTTAAGGACGTGAAATACTCGGCAGTGGAAGTGACTCCTAAAAAGGGGATTTACTGAAGAAGCTAGGATAATAAAGAAAAGGAGAAAAGAATTAGGAAAGAGAAGTGACAGGAAACAAAAGAAGAAAGGTCAAAACCCACAAAAGGACGTGACTAGAGCCTGGAACTAGTACTGAAACTCTAATGTCGCTACTCGACAGAGAATGTAAACCTCTCAAAGTGTACTCTACCCAGGGTCCTCTACGTCATCTACGTCAACTAAGGGCTGGAAAGTTGAAGAGGACGTTTCGACTCCAACTCGTTCTCCTGCAATAGTCCAGCTGGGATCTGTTCCAGATAGTTTTCAGTGATTTAACTGCATCTAGCCATCATAGAAACCCCATAAGTATCTTTACACTGATCTTATCCAAATCCAGCACATTTACAGAAAGTGATCCAAATCCTAGCGGTGGATATTGCTGTCTTGTTACCAGGTTTATCGTTATATCTCGGAACCCAGCAGCTCGTTTTCTTTAGTTTAACAAATATTTTCATCAATTTCGCTGTTTTAAAAATATGTTTTATTCACAGTTGTACTTATAATCTTCACAACATGAAGAAAAAAACTCATTTTGTTTATAAAAACTTTTCTGAAAAACTGTGGAATCGTTGTAGAAAGTGAATAAATATTGTCAGATGTTTGTTGGGGATCAAATACGTTTATCGCGTGTATTTGAAATTGTTTGTATAGAAATGTGTTTATATATGATTCGAATTGTTATCAAGTTAGATAGAGAAGACACGACCTACTAAAACATTTTATTTTTACTTACGTATGATGATTGTACACTAGAATAGAAATCGATAATGATGCATGAATTTTGTATTTCTTTCATGACAAGAGGTTATGATAAGTGTGATATCGTTTTAAACCAATTGGTTTCTATAAAAGAGAAAACAGAAGTGCAAATCACAATATGTGATACAATTTTTTTTTTATTCTTTGAGAAAATTTCAAATTGATCTACGTTAGTTAGTCTTCATTGCTTGTTTCGTGCTTTCATAAATTGTGTTCCTTTTTTTCCTGCATTTTTATGTAAAAAATGATATGGTCGTTGAAGAATTTAATTTTAGTTTTCTTTTATGTTTTTAAACAAGAAACAGGATTTTTTAAGTCACTTTGTTTATTTGTTTCTACGCAAGTGTACGCAAGTGTGGCAAATATGTAAGTAAAATTGGAAAATTTGTCTGGTCGAAACACTGATTACATTGCATACCGGTATTATTATTGTTGTTGTTTGTTTTTATAAATCATGCAATTAAAAGTGCAATGATATGAAGTCTCTCTATACAGATCTTAGGTACCATGCGTCGTTTAATATTTCTTTTTTATATAAATTATGTTGTAATGAACGTATGATCGTTAATACATATTATTTTTCATGTTTATACTGTGCTATTTCATGTTTTTTACGCTACGCTATATATGGATACGAAAAGGGTGTTTCTTCTAGATGTTTGTATCTTGAAATTTTGGAAAATTATTTTGTTTGAGCAATCACTGTAGTAAGAAATTTAAATTTATTAAATATTTTAAGACAGTAATGATTCTGTCACAAAATTGCGATACGCAACAATATTTTTCTGTGTTAAATATGTAAAAACCTAATGTATATTCACTTAAGTTTTTATCTAAAGTCTCTTCAAAGCATTAACTTATGGAATTTATTTATCATCGTTATTAAATACTAAATAAAATAAAAAATTAAATAAAAAAGTTAAAATTTTTTGGTATTGCAAACTGTAGCCAACGTTTAATCGTTACAAAAGTGAAACAGAAAACTAACTATTTCAAGCTATTTAGCATTAAAAACAATCTCATTCGTTTGTTCTATTAATATTAACATTCTTAACGACAACAAAAAAAATAATAATAATAATAAAAACCATAAATAAGACAATTTAAAACTAAAAGAATTGACATGCATAACCTTGAATGCTAAAAATAAGTTTTTCCAGTAAATTTATGGAAGAATGAATTTAACTTTCGTTTAGTTGGTTGGCTTTTCGGTTAATAAGTTGTCAGATAATGAACAAAATGCATGAAATATAATATTCTTCCACTGTTCACTATCATGCACCAACGTTTTAAAGCAGTTGACTAGATATTTACACACACACATTTATTCACTGTTATTATTCAACAAAAAGGGAAGGCATATAAGCTAAATGTGAATGTATAGGGAAGAGATCCATCAACTAATTAAATATGTGTCTACGATACTGTTATTATGTATTATTTCCTTAGTTTTTTTTTCTCGTGCTTTACTATTTATAAATATAGAACAGTTTCTTAACCCATATCATCCTAGTGTAACATTTTTGGTACGATGACTGTTAAAGCTTGTATTTCTAAGTTTATTTACTCTGGAAATACACGTTAAAGATTCTCTCTCGATTTGTTTACATGTGCTTACTTATTGAATTTACTTAATTGGTCATTACAATGCTTTAGTCTGTAGGTCCAACCTAGCTTCTAACACCATCCATGTTGTTTCTTTTAATTTTTTTAAGAGAGAGAGAGGCGGGACCTACAGTTTAAAGTGGACTCCGAACGACAGATTTGAAGAGATAAAAAAAGGAGAGAAAGAGACGAAAAGAGGCGGTCACATACATAATTGGCCATTACAACCCATCAGTCAGGATTACAGCCTAGCTTCTCACACAACTTATGTTGTGTGTGTTAATTTTATGCATGAGTGGCGGGACCGAAAAGAGGCGATCACAAATACACAAAAGATAGCTCAAGCTACTTATAAATCTTTGGAGAAGCCTAATGTCGGCAGATAAATTAAAACCTTAAAGATGCTGCTACCTAGGGTCCTCAACCTCATCCTACTAATGACTGGACAGTTAAAGAGGAGGTATTCGATAGACTTCAACTCATAACTCCTCACAACGTAGCCTGCAATATTCCTTGTTAGCGATCTAATCTCGCAGTACCGTGTAAGAAAGGCAATAACTAACCTCACGTTGATTTTATTCAAATCCAGCACATCTGTATCAGGTCATAGACTCTTAGACATATCACAACCCTATCAATTACAACCCTATCAATCCCTCTAATGCTTCTTTTCCTTCTCCTGACCCTATCAATCCCTCTAATGCTTCTGTTCCTTCTCCCTGACCCATATAGTGACGAGGCTCTACAACAGGTAGATTGCAACATTACGATCAACTATCTCATCGCAAAATTGAGAAACTTTGTGATAATTTTATACGCTCTTAGATTTTTTGCCAGCAGATTGTTGAGAGGAAGTTGCCGAAAGAAATATTTCTTTTTTCATATTTCGTTTTTGAGTCAACGTAACGTAATGCGTAAAGGTTTTTAAATAAATATCTTGGTTTGGTATGGGTTAATAAGATCAAATTGTTCTTTTTGTTTAAATATTTAAAAACTTTTAATTTTTCTATTCGATATAATAAAACCTGAAGAGTTCAAAAAATATGTTCCAAATTATTTGGTTATTCACACTTGTTTGTGCATTGATAAATATTTGGCATACTAAGTAATGAGTGTATACGACAACAACAAATTGTTATCAAGACTTAAGTAAATAATTTTCGTTTTCTTTTTTTCAGACATTTTTTTTTATCTTAACAAGTTACATTTTTCTTATTCAACTTCCACTAAAATTTTGTTTCTCTCTTTTGTTTATCATACAGTTTTAGTTGGAGCTCTGTGATACAAGTGAGCAAATGAACAGATACGAAGTCCAATATTACCAGTTATTAACATAATTCTTCGTACGCAGCATATTGATTAAATCCATTGGCTTGTGAAGTAACTGAATGCGATATTAGAGCAACGCAATAATTATGCGACGTCCAAATATTAAGTGGCTTTTTAAAACAGCTTGTCTACTAATCATTGCCGGTACATTATTTATACTTATAACGGGTTACCTGTCAGCCAGTCCATATACAAATAAGCCAAATGCAGTGCCATATGAACAACTGTCTCAGTTGAGGCAGTCACAAAAGAAACACAATGACTATGCCGCAGAAGACCAGCCACGTAGGGGAGGCCCTCTAGTTAGACCGGCACCACTTGCACCTTCACTGGAACAGACAGATGATAAGGATAAGGATGATGCTGCTGAAGAGTTGAATAATGCAATCGATGAAGAAGATCCCAATCAGGTGGAAGAGGAAAATGAACAACGACGTGATATGGAACAGAAACAACAACAACAGCAAATATTACCGCCAAATCAAGTGAAAAAAGATTGGCACGATTATACGGCAATGGAGCGGGATGCCAAGCGTGTGGGTTTTGGTGAGCAAGGTAAACGTGCTGCCAACAATGATGAGTCAACGCGTGAGCTTGAACGAAAAATGTCTTTGGAAAATGGTTTCAATGCCTATTTGTCCGATATGATATCGGTGAATCGTTCGGTGCCAGATATTCGCTATAAAGGGTACGTAGTAATTTATTTATTTCGTTGCTTCATCTGGTTTTTACCTTTGACATCTCAAAAACGAACTTGTCCTAGGCATGGAACATATGAAATAGAAATTCTTTATTCTTAACATTTTGATATTTTAGAGTTCAGCCGTTATTATTCTATCAGTGTAGAGACCTGTGTTTTGCAGGTCGGTTATATGTCGTGCCATCAAAAATCTGTGTGTGATCTGGCATTGTCATAAAGGCACGTGCACACATATTCACTTGATCAATTCTGTACGCTTGCTTGCTGAATTACTGGCTTTAGGCTGTAGAAACCAAAGAAGAATAATTTCTATCAGACACGTAGCATTATCTCTCTTGGTATCTATTTTAGCTTTTCCGCCGTCTTTAAAGCGTTACCTTGCTTCTTCTGTAATCTTTTGCTATACGTATGCACATTAGTGTTGTGTATGCTCCATTTTTCATCGGCTGAAATCATTCTATTTCGTTACATTTCAGCAGTGAATTGCAAATGGTAATCAATCAATTCAAATCTTTTACAAACATCGTTCTTCATCTTCTTACATCTAGTTTGATTCAAATGGTTAGTGCATGATTGGTGTTGAATACCTAGTTCTTTAGCAATGTCCATGCCGATTAAGTTCCTTTAAGTTTCTCATGATTTCATAGGCTTATTGTGGCTGGTCAAGTAGAGCGAAGTGCATTTTTTATTATCAAAATGATCAGAACGAAAACGGAAAGCCAGTTTGTAGTAGTTTTTCTATTTACAGTACCATTTTCGTTGGCTTAACGTGTCTCATTCTTACCTTTCTTTTTAAAAGAAAAGCAAAATTTGACGGTAATGTTTCAAATTTTTACTCAATCTTAAACGTCTTCTATAATAAAATGATATTAAGAACCTCTTCTATCAAAATTAGGTTTAAAATACCATATGAAATACGAATATGAATACAAACCATCTAATTTTTCCTTTTTTATAGTTGTCGCAACAAACAATACCTTGCCGAATTGCCAACGGTGAGCATTGTCATACCGTACTACAATGAATATTTTAGCGTTTTAATGCGTTCTGTGCATAGTTTAGTCAATCGTTCGCCACCTGAGCTCCTAAAAGAAATCATATTAGTGGATGATTTTAGTGATCGTGATTATCTTTTCGAACAGTTGGATCAATATGTCGCTGAGAATTTTCCAAAATTGGTTCAAATTATACGATTGACGAAACGGACAGGTTTAATTGGTGCACGTATGGCTGGTGCCCGCAAAGCTACGGCAGAGGTTTTAATATTTTTAGATTCACATATTGAGGCCAATTATAATTGGTTGCCACCTCTATTGGAACCCATAGCTATCAACAAACGTACTGCCATGTGTCCATTCATCGATGTTATTGATCACAGCAATTTCGAGTATCGGGCTCAAGATGAAGGAGCTCGTGGAGCTTTTGATTGGGAATTTTACTATAAACGTTTGCCACTTCTGCCCGAAGATTTGGTGGATCGGACTAAACCATTCAAGAGTCCTGTTATGGCTGGTGGCCTATTCGCCATTGCGCGAGAATTTTTCTTCGAATTGGGCGGTTATGATGAAGGCTTAGATATTTGGGGAGGAGAACAATATGAATTAAGTTTTAAAATATGGATGTGTGGCGGAGAAATGTATGATGCTCCATGTTCGCGTGTGGCCCATATATACAGAGGGCCAAGAAATAGTTCACCAAGTCCTCGTAAGGGAGATTATGTGCACAGAGTAAGATTAAGAAATTTTTATTATTTTTTTTTCGAAACTGACTTACAATACATAAATTATTTTCTAGAACTATAAACGTGTTGCTGAAGTTTGGATGGATGAATACAAAAACTATTTATATGAACATGGCCAGGGTATTTATGAGACCTTGGATGCAGGCGATCTAACACAGCAGAAAGCTATACGTGAAAAATTACACTGTAAATCATTTAAATGGTTCATGGAGAATGTAGCATTCGATTTGGTTAAAGTCTATCCACCGGTTGAGCCACCAGATTATGCTTATGGGGCTATACAAAGTCAAGGTGTACCTACATTGTGTGTAGATACTCTGGGAAAACCACGCCATTCAGAAATCGGTTTGTATCCATGCCATGACGATCTTACTAGACCAGGTCGCAATCAGAATTGGGCCCTGAGTTGGCATAGAGATCTTCGTTTGCGTCGCAAACTAAATTGTCTCGATGTTCAGCAGACACATAAAAATGCTCCCGTGTGGTTGTGGGATTGTCATGGTCAGGGTGGCAATCAGTTCTGGTCATATGATCGTGAAAAGAAGTGGTTAGTACACGGCCATAACAATGATCACAATAAACGATGTCTGGAAGCTTCACCGAAAGACCGCAAACTTGTGGTAAACGTTTGTGACATTAACAATCCGAATATGCAGTGGACGTTTGGCGTTGTCAATGACACTGCTTTAGATAGTTTTTGGAGTGATATACCTAAATCGATCTAATATATTAACGCATAAAGCAGCATGTGATTAACTTTTTTGTACTTAAATATATAAATTTATATACTTTTATTGTATTTTAAAACAATGGATCTACACTAGAGGTACATTGGTTACCTTAAAGACAATGTGTTCGAAATTCCTGAATCTGATGATCATTACCATATACAGTTTAGATGTAAATAAATCCATGCACAAGAGACATAGTTTTAAGTACTAACTAACGCATTCTAGTTACACAAGGTACTAATTTAATTTTTAATTAATCATATAGTTGTACTGAATAATTGCCAAGTATTGTTAAAAGTTTTTTTCTTTTTATATATAAAATTAGAAACAAAGAAAAAAAAAAGAAACGTAAAAAGTAAAAACTGACCATTGTTTGCCAATACAAATCATATTTAATTTTAAGTTTATGCAATAGATTTACTTCGAAACTTAAATCAAAAATAAGGGAAATAAAGTGTTCTTTATATTTACAATTAGTTTTTATCTTTTTACTAAATTTACATTCATTTGTAAATGATAATGTAATTTTTTTTAAAATAAAGCAATAAATAGACTTACAACTTTGTTTTATTCAATAACCAAAATGTAAGTGTAAATGTACAGGGTTGATAGATTCGAAAATACTGTAGACATATGTACATAATACGTGTTATAAGTTTGTTCCAATCGTTAAGTACATAAGTAATGGACAATTTAGCATTTATAATTTGATTACAATTCAAGTCCGTAGCAAATTAGTTTTACTGAAACTAAAATGTAAAGAACTTTTTAAATTTTATTTGTCTATTAACAATAGGGATTCAATAATGATGTTTTAAGGCGTTTGAATATATCGTAGGAAAATTGATGAGATCTTAGAGAAGTTGTTATCACAATGGGCCCTTCGTGCGGCCTAAGTGTGAACGCTCAAGACTCCATCTACAGCTACTTCTACCTACCTAGAGAAGTTGTTTTCTAAAGCTGAGTCTTAAGCAAGTTTCTTTGAAGCTTTCGTTGACGACATCTTTTGTTAAAGGAGAATATTTCTAGATTCATGAATCACCTAAGAAGTCTGATTATCATTATCAAAAATCCATCGTGTATATAAAAACATACGTCATCTACTATATTGTTTAGTGTAGCAATAAACATGTTCAGGGAATCTTGTTCAAATTATTTAGGGCCACAAATTAAAAATAACACATGAAAACTCTTGAGTATTAGTATTCATAACTCTCTTCCGTAATAAAATCCAATATGCGTGTATGCTTAACTTTCATATTTTAAGTCAATAATTTGCTTAACACGTTTATATTCACATTGAAATTGGTGACTACTTCCAAAAACAAACTTTTTTTTTTGTCTTTTAAATTGCAAAACTTTAAATTTTATTATTATGAATAGAAGCCTAATGTTTCCCAATTGGATTCCATTCGGAACTGCAATGTCCTATGTGTGTAAAAAATCGAAGATGTTCAGTCCCAGGGGACTATTATCTATAGACATCAACAATGTGGCCTATTTCTGCATGAATGTGTACTTGAATAAACAAAATTGTCGAATTTGTAAAGACACCTTAATTCACATGAGATTCAAGAGTGTCTAATGCATCCCGAAAAAAAAAATCACTTTTTCTTATGGATTTTGGGCTGAGGGAAATGGACAATGTTGGCGAGATTATCACCATCATTGCCGAGCATAATAGGCCGATGATTACAAACTTCTACTCGGCTGAATTGCAGGATTTTGACAGCAACGATATGTGGTTTTAATAGGACGACGCTACGTGTCATACAGCTCTTATCACAATGGATATTCTGAACGAGCGATTTAAGAGCATAATCATTTCACGTGCAGGACCTTGTTGGACATTTTCTTGTTGTGTTTTCTTAAGTCGCAGGTGTATATGAATGAGTAACAGTTCACAGCGGTCCTTAAAGCCAACATAATGCATGCCATTTATCAAATTCAGCCTAATTTGTACAGAAGATTCATGGAAAATTGAACATTCCGGACGCGTTTCAACCAGAGAAATCGTGGGGCATTAATAGTCTTTCAAACAAATAAAAAAATTTCCATAAAATTCTATATTGATTCGATGACTTTTTATTAAAAAAAAAAATTGTTTTCAATTTAGGACTTACCCGTTGAAATGAGAAGCCAAAATGCCCTAAAAAATAAGTCTTCCTTTAATGTTTTTTTTTGAATTTTTTGTTTTATTATAATTTTTGTTTTTGTTTTTTTTTTGTTCTTTTTATTAATTTTATTTCATTATTCATATGTTAAATAAATATAATTTATGCTTTTTTTGTCTTGTTTTTTTTTATTATATTTTTTATTTGGTAATATTATTTTATTTTTATTTTGTTTTGTTGTTGTTTGTTTATGTTTTTCAAATGTTTTACAATTAAATTATTTCACATTTTCTTTTTCTCATTTGCATAAAGTAGCAATTTTTTCATTTCATTTATTTTTTATTTTATTTATTTGTTTGTTTTTGTTTTTAATATTAACTTTTATATCAATATATTGTTATTGATGTATTTAAAATGGTTTTTTCTGTTTTTTTTTTCTCACGTTTTGCTGAAATTTGTATAAATATTTGTAGCAATTTCAAATATTTACGATTTTTTTTTTAAATTTTTTTTAATTTATTTTATATTTAAATCGTATAGTTGTTTGTGGTTTGTTGTTGAGAAATTTTTATAAAAAAAAAAAAAAAACTCTTGAAAATAACACAAATGAAAACCAATTTTTTGTTGTTTTGTTTTATAATTAAAAATTAAAATTTATTTATAAAGATTTTTTTTACTTGATTTGTAAGTTTGTCTTGCTGTTTGTATTTGTTTTGTTTTTTTTATTGTTTTTTATTTGTTTTATTTAAAAAAATATGTTTGTGAATTACAATTAATATTAAAATTAAAATAATAATATTTTAAATAATTAAGAAATATTTACGGTACTAAAAATATATTTAAAAGCGAATAATTAATTAAAATTAAATTAAAATAAATAATAAAGAAACACTTGTAAAAGTATGAGAATATTAATTATAATTAAAATTATTGTATATTATATATTTTGTAATTCTTTTTATTTCTTTTGTTTGTTTATAAAACGAAATTTAAAAAAAAACACATGAAATCATATAATCTATAATATAATATATGAATGATAGATATATTTGTCAATAATTGTAATAATAATAGTAATTAATTGTTATAATAGTAATAATAATAAATAAATAATAATAATAATGATAATTGTTTTAAAAGATTTTGAAATTAAAGAAAAAAATAAATGAATATCAACTAAATTATAACGATGAATTAATTTTAAACTAGAATTTTTTATTTTTTTTTGTTTTTTTGTTTTTATTTATTTAAATTAACTTTTTTTATTTCAAATTAATTGCTGGCTTGTGTTTTTGTTTTTTCAATAATATTAGTAATGATGACAGTGTTGTTAATTTAAAATAGAATTAAAAACTATTTTGATTTTTCCTTTTCTTGTTTTTTTTTATTTAAATATTTATAAAAAAATAAAATTTCTTAGGCAAATAAAACATTTGTTTTTATTTATTTTTATTTTTTGTTTGTTTTTGTTTTTGTTCAGACACATGGAAAATAAAATTATGCAATATTTTTTTTTTTTTTTTGTTTTTCATATTTTTATTATTCATTTTGTTTTTTTTTTTTGTTTTTCATATGAATTGGATGGCAGATATTTATTTTTTATTTTTTGTGAGTTTTTGCTTGCTTCTGTGTGATGAGTAAGTAAGTTTTTGTTTTTTTAATATTTCATTTGTTTTCGTTTTTTGTTTTTTTTAGTAACATTTAAAGAAATTTAAAATTTAGGAAAACTAAACATAAAAAACATTTAAAACACAAATCATAAAATATATTTGTATGTATGTATTGTTCTTGTTACGGTCTACTACATTTTTCGTTTGTTTATCGTAATACTTGCATGGTTTTGAGTCTTTTATCAATTCAGTTTTTGTTTTTTTTTTTTAAGATTTTTATTATTTTTTTTTAACTTTCTTATTTTAAACAAATAGAAAACAAAAATTATTTTGAAAATTATAAGTAATAGAAATAAGAATTTTATTGATATTTTTGTTTTTCTTATTTTGTTTGTTCATTTCTTTAATTATTTATTATTTTTTTTTTGTTATAATAAAAATGCTTATCATGTCGTTTTTATATTTTTGTCTCATTCTTGTATGACTTATGATTTAAATTTGTTTTTGTTTTTGCTTAAATTTTAGAGCATATTTTGTAAAATAAATATTTTAGGCATAAATGTATAATAGTGTGTAATCTTTATTTAATTTTAGTTTTTTTAACTTTATAATATGTTTGTTTTTTTGTTTTTTTTAATATAATATTGTATATATATATATTAATATGTATATATATAAATAATTTCAAATTCAAAAATTAAATAAAAAAAATGTCTTAAATTGTTTGTTTGTTTGTTTGTTTGTTTTGCTTGAATCCTCATATATCATTATCATTCAGATTCAATCTTTTCAATATGTCCTTTTTTTTTTAATTTTAATGCTTAATTTTAGTTATTTTGTTTTTGTTTTTATTTACTTTACTTTAATTTTAAACTTATGAACTATAAAAAATGTCTCCCTTCTCTTACAAAAAAAAAAATAATGTTTTTTTCTTAAATCCTTCTTTTACTTTTTACTTGAATGGTTTGTTTGCGGTGCCTAAATGATGTTGTCTGCTTTTCTTTTTCAAATACATATCTTTTTGTTTTCTTTGTTTTTAAATTTTTAATCAACAATTTTGTTTTTGTTTTTTTCAATTATTAATTTCAATGAATCTGTTCAATGATGTGGGTGTTATATGTGATGTTAGAAAATTAATCATTGAAAAATATTTCATTCTTCTTCTCGGTTTAGCTGATATACTGTATATATATGTATATATGTATTATATGTTGTGTAATATATAATATTAAACAACTTTAATTTCCATTTGTTTGGTTTGGTTTTGTTTTGTTTTTTTTTTTACAAAAATTTAAAACTTTTGGTGATTTCTTTCGATTAAATTTTGAGTAATTTAAAATAAAGAATATACAATTGGCATGTATATTCCTAAAATATAATTCTTTAATTTTAGTTAATTTCTAAAACAAAAACATAATTTAACTAAAATTAAAAATTTCATTCAAGGGTTTACAATAAATTAATGCATAGAATAGAATAACAATAACTATTGTCTTTTTGTTTTGTTTTTCAAATTGTTGTTCGACGTTTCATAATTAAATTCTAAACATTAGTTTATTATGTTTGGAAATGAAAATGAAATAAAAATTATTAAAATTTAAGAAATAAATGACAATTTATTAAGTATGATAGCTAAGAATATAAGTATTTTGTATGTTGGTATGCCTGTTGTGTTTAGCAAGCAATTAAGCAATGTTTGTATATTTGTTTGTTTGTTTGTTTGTTTGTTTATATATTTATTAGTTAACCAAGAAAGTTTTTTTTTTTGGTCTATTACCAGACAGTAAGTAAGTAAGTATGTATTGTGAATGATTTTGTTTGTTAGTGATATTGTTGCTAAAAAAATAATTTATTTCAGTTGGTTTGTATTCTTGTATGTAGCGAGATTGTTATTTTTACTTTTTTATTTTATGGTTATATTTTTTTTAAAAAATTTTTAGATTTCTTTAGTATTTTTTTATAATTATTAAATTTCTCATGTATGTTGTGTTTGTTTGTTTTTTGTTTTTGTACTTTTGGCAATGATCTTTTTCTAACAGTATTTTGTTGTTTTTTTTTTTTGTAATATTTTTATTTATCCTTCTTTAAGTTTAGGTTTTTAGCGGAATTAAATTTATTTGTTTATTTCTTTTCTTTTATTAAGTTTTTTTGTTTTAATCACTCTTGGTTTTAATAATTATTTGCTTTAAATTAAAAAAAATTTAAAAAAAAGAACAAAAGAAAAAATATAAAAAAAAAGTAAATTTTTAAAATTGAAATTTTTAGTTGAAATTTTTTTAGTTAATAATCATACAGCAATACATTGTAATATTTTTTTATTTTAAATATTTGCAATAATAGTTTTAGTATTTTTTTATTTGTTTTTGTAATATTTATTATTATTTCTGTTTTTGTTAAAAAGCGTTATAAGTTTGGTTTTTCTTAAAATTTAAATGTAATTTATATTTGTTCTTCCGTTTTCTGTTCGTTTTTGATGATGTGATGCATAAAATACTAGTTTGGTTTACATTTTTCCAGCAGTCATTTATAGTGTTAAAATTATGTATGTATGTATGTATGTATGTATGTCTCTGTATTATCATTTGGCTTTGAAAAATAATGGCATAAAATTTCTTTCATTTTTTTTTTCTTTTTTTGCAAACAAATCGTTTTAACAACCAATAAACATTCCAAAAATATACGTTAAACAAATTAAATAAAAAAAAAAATT
This sequence comes from Sarcophaga bullata, assembly GCA_005959815.1. NCBI lineage: Eukaryota > Metazoa > Arthropoda > Insecta > Diptera > Sarcophagidae > Sarcophaga > Sarcophaga bullata. Next base: position 262,736 of record QOCX01000083.1, read on the forward strand.
AAACATTTTAAATAATATTATTAATATTATGGCACAAAAAAGTTTAAAATGAATTTTCAGATCGAAAGAGTTTTCTTTTTTTTTCTTTTCTTTTCAGTCGCTTATTTCTACTCTTTTTCTTAAGAAATCACTGGTTTGTTGTTGTTGTTGTTAAGGTTTGGAATCGTTTTTTATTTTATGTTTCATATTTAAGTTTGCATTTGTTGCTGTTGCTGTTGTTGTTGTTGTTGTTGTTGATGATGTTGTACATGTTCCAGCATTTGTTGCTGCTGCTGTTGCTGTACGGTTGTGGACGTTGGACTACTGTTGCCCTCCTGATATGGCCCTGTAACCACACATGGATGCATAGGAAACAGGGTTGTCCACGAAGTTGTTGTTAATGTTGGTGCTCGGAGGGCAACTTTCTCGTTTTTTGGCGGCTCAGTACCATTATTGTTGCCATTGTTATTGCTACTGTTGCCGTTATTATTGTTATTTTGCGTATTCGGATTGCTTTTTTTCGATGAATCTTTTTTCTTTTTTGCGCCAGACGGTGTGGCAATTGTTGCAACGCTACCATTACTACCTTTACTATTACCACTCGTATTGCTTTCCTTCTTCGGTGGTGTACTGGTTTTTGGTGCTGTAGTTGTTGTACAAGCTGTTGCTGTTGTTGCTACAGATGTTGCAGTCTCATCATCTTCATCCTCATCGTCATTATCGTTATGCTGTTCTTTTTTAATTTTTTCCTTTTCCTCTTTGGCCTTATTATCCAAATCGGTGTTGATCTTTTTCACACGCATTTTTTCCTCCCATTCATCAATGCCGTGATGCGTACGATTCAGATTACGATGCTGATAGAAAATGAGGGTCATGCGTGTAGGTTCATGACGATTAGGTTGTTTTAAAGCTGTAGTTGCATGCATTTCATGTTTGGCACATTCGATCAATACGCTGCCATGATTTAAAGCTATAGCAACGCCACCCATTTGAGGATCTTGAAAGGCCTCCACGTTTTCGTTGAACTCCGTTACTTCGCCAATGGGTTCAATCTTATTTGGATTACTATTCGTTGGCGGGCAAGCAGAATTAGAGGAATCTGTGGCCATGGACACGGGCGATGGTGTTGTGTTACTCATATTCGTATTGTCATTTGATGTAGTTGCTACTGTCGTAACCGGAGCAACACTGTTGCCCCCATTTGCATTATTCATATCGGGAGATGGAAGGCTTGGTATAGAATTTGCAGGTGTAGACGCTTCACCGTTAATGTTATTTGAGACCTGGCTGTTGTTGAGATCAGATATATTTGTCTGGGGATTAGGTAACGTCACATTGTGGCCACACAACGTTGGATTATTGGCCGCTATTGTCGGTTGTGTCAGCATCACACTGTCGTTAGCTGACTTCATATTGCTGCTGCCGTTCGATAATGACACCTGACCAGGAACTAAAGGACCCGAATTAAGCATTTGCCCCGTTGATTGGTGAATAGGCCCAGTTGCTGATGGCGGCAAGGGGGCAGAAGAATATGGTGTAGCTGCCATTGAACCCGCTGTACCTTGGTGATGACCATACATATTCCAATTGGTCGAAGGCGGTGGCGTTGGTGGAGGTGTTTGTTGAGGATACATTCCGTATGGTGAGTATGCCTGATGATATCCATAGTTGTAGTTCATGTTCTGGTAGGCATCATATGCTGAGTAAGCTGAGTGCGGTGGTGGATACATTTGATAGTTGTTGGGATACTGCGAGTACTGGGAATAATCAGTCGGTGGCTTTGGCTTGACAAAACCTTCTTCGAGAGGTGACGCATGGGGATGATGAGGTGGAGGAGGAGCATGGGGATGATGTTGAGTCGTTAAATTAGTCATTGGAGTCATAGGAGTAAGAGTAGTTAACTTACTTTCTGCAGCTAAGCTGTTGTTGACTAATGTAGTGGAATCGGGATTCTCTTCGCTGCCTCGACTTTTAACCTCTCCACGTACATCGTGCACTTGGGTTAATTGTTGGCTGCCTGCAGTCGGTAAATTATTGTAGCACCCAGTATTGTAGCCATTTCCCTCTATTTGAGCGGCACCCGTTGAGTGTTGAGAATTCTGAGTTTGGAGACCTCCGGTCGGCCCGGTTGGATTTACCATTGGATTCGAATTCGCTGATGGTGTAGTGGGTGGACCAACAGGAACAGCTGAGCCCATGGCAGCAACAGGATGCGATGCCGTATGAGGATTATGAGGATTGTGGGGATGGGGAGGAGGCGGCCAGTTACCATAATAGTTCCGTGAGTCAATGTAGGAACCGGTTTGATAATCGTACGAATACGGCGAATCCAAAACCGTACTTGAGATTTGATTCGATTGCAGTTGGGCATCTGTGAATGTATCAATCATAGTCGCCATGTTCATTAAACTGGAATTGGACGACATTAGTTGATTGGTGTTACCTCCAGCGGTACTGCCGTTGCTAGCCGAAGAGTTGGAATGATTATTATTATTGCTAACGGGCGGTGTTGTAAATGCACTGCCTGCAGGACTCGGGTTATTAGTAACAGGTGTTTGACAACGAGGCGATGGTGTTGTAGGCGGCACCGATGTAGCAGCTGTAGTTGACTGTTGCGTTTTTGCCTTCGATTTTGACTTTGAGGCGGTAGCTGTAGTTGCAGATGTCGCCGTGGTGGTGTTGTTAACGGTCGTATTGACATTTGTGGGACTGCTATTGGAGTCTTTTTTAGCACCAGCAGCTGTAGAACTGCTGTTTGCATTGGATTGAGCATTGCTGTTGTTGTCGTTGGCTGTTGCAGATGCGGCCGTTGCAGAATTGTTTTCACTTTCACCGGGTGTAGTATCATCCTCTTTGCGTTTTTTACCATGTCTACGACACGGTATAAGAGGTGTAGATCGCACTCGCACTTCACATGGGAACCTAGAAAAATTTCAGAAAATATTTAGTGATCACGTGCAAGTAGGGGGTTTTTTTTTTTTGATGCGTTTTGATTGTGGAAATAAAAAAGTATGTAACATGAAATGTCAACACTACACTCACTTGTCCAAAACTTGAACTGCACCAGTTCGATGTTTATCCCTTTGACCTTCAACTGTTTCGAATTCATCGGTGGTGTCCATTGTGTACAAAGGTAAGACATGAAGTTGTTCATCGTCAGGATTAGCAATATCGCGGTTTGAAGGTTTCAATAGGGCTACCTGAACCGTGCAACCATCTTGCATGTTATGCAAGTCTCGATGGGCATGGGCACAAAAATCTAGACATGCACTGACCCCTGAAAATGGTTTGCCTTCTTTGTTTCCTAGTCGACAGTCTTGAGCTTCCTTCTCATAACGCGTTTGATTGTCATAGGAACGTGGACACATTTGCTTAAACAGCGGCGCCAATATTGTGGCCAATATATTCATGTGCTCTTCGATGGCAGATTCTTCACTTTTGACAGACAAACGGAACTTTCGTACCGTTTTGGAACGAGCATATTTACAACCATTATAATACATTGACCATGAACAGCCAAAACTATAAGAAGCACCTGATGTTTCTGGATCGAGACCTAAAACGGAATTGAAAATTGTTGAGTATTTATTGGCAAACGTAATTGGAAATACTTGGTATTCGCTTACCTTGACAAGCACACGTTCGATTTTCATTTGTGGCACAACGACGTGTTGTTGGTAAGCCAAATTTATTAAGTTTCGGTATGAGGTTCTTGTAAGCATTGTCTGCCTCCAGGCGAGGCATGCCATCCCAAACAACCATACACACTACAATATACGCAGCTATGCACCTGTAAAATTATAAAATAAATTAATTCTTGCATAGGCGAAATAACTTCAATGGAATCTAACCTATGACCAGGACGTTTCTTGACAACGACTAGAATTTTTTCTTCGGGGTCAGCTCTTCGTATAACCCATTTGGCTAACGGACAACCTGTTGTAGTTTTTCCCTCTTTACCGCTATACAAGATTTTCTCTATTCTTAACTGACGTCCCGTAATTTGTGTTCTCTCCTCGAACTCTCTCCGTAAATCGGCCAAATTCGATGCAGTACCTGAAAGGGGAAGTTTGAAATTGAAAGTGTAATAAACAGTCACTTAGATTGAATATGAAGTTCATATATACGTACCAAGGTGTGTGTAGTAAGTACCAGGTTCGGGTGGACTTTTATCAGACTGGAAACAATCACATTCGGGAACTTCTGTCTTGTTGCCTTTTTCCAAACGGTCGGAAGTATCAAACATTGGATTGATCTTTTCATGTTTGACAACGACTTCATTGGATTCCTCTTGTTTAGCATTCTTTTTCTTTGGTTTAGCACCATTCTGGTTACCTGCCGCCTGTGACTCTTCCTCCTCATTGATAATTTCGTCTTTGGTTTGTATTCCCGTGCACGAACCATCTTTTAGATGCTCGGCGGTGGGAGCACGAGTACCTCCTTGACGACAACAGGAGAATCCAGTGCTATTTTTAATAGCCGCTGGACCTCCTTCACCATGAAAAGGATAAGCCGTAGCGCCGTATGAGCTATCGATATTTTCGATTTTGGGTTCCAGTAAACCCGAACCAAGATGGTTATGTGGAGGCGCATGTCCTAATGGATAACGATGAGGTGGTATAGGATAGGCGTGTGCTGGTATGTCCTTTTCATAGTTGGTTGGCAAAGGTATTATGCTACTGGTTTCCGGTTTTCGATCCACATCCATCATATGGCTGTTGTGGTGGTGTAAACTCGAGGAATGATGTTTGGAGAGCGGACCATTAATGGCTTTCGAATGATTGTGTGACATGGTATTTGCATGTGGATGAATGCCGTGTGCTGCATTGCCGAAGGAGGACGCAGAGTGTTGATAGTTCGGCACAAAGTTTTGCTGATAGTTTTGCTGAAAACTCGATGAAGTGCCATAGTAACCGGTATTGGGATGATAACCAGCCGCAGCATAATCCTGTTGGCTTTGATGATGAGGATGAGGAGGTTGTTGTGTTAATGACTGAGCAGCAGAACTGGGTTGACCTTGGACTTCGTTCTGACAAAAGTCGGCATATTGCACAAAATTCTGATAGTTGCGTTCATAACCCTCCATTTTATTATGCTGGCCCGGTATAAGACCGGGTTCGGTTTTAATGTAGGGTGCATGGTGGTAATCAGGATGCTGGGGAGGATAATGTGAAGGCGGTGTTGGATAGGCTGCGTTTTTTTCCAATTTTATGTTCGCCAAGTGAGACAAGTGGTGACCACCTCCCGGATCATGGCTATTTTTATCAATGTCTGCATTATCGGCATTGCTATTGCTACTATGGGAGGCGTTTGCAGCTGCCGATGCGGCTGCAGCACTAGCGGCTGCAGCAGAATTTGAGGCGGAGGATGAAGAGGATTTTTTGCTTCGACTTCTGGACTTTTTCGGTTCGCTGTGCGCAGTAGTAGTATGTTGTGGAGGTGTTTGTGGCAAGGGTTGTTGTGGTTGATGTTGTTGTTGTTGTTGTGCATGATGTGAATGATGATTTTGATGATGATGAGGTTCCGTGGTTGGAAAACCAGTTGCCACGGGTTTCTTAAATGAGTTGGCGTGGTGTGGTTTCCAAATTTGGTCGCCACCACCTCCGATTGGTTCAGTTCCTGTCATGGAGCTGCCTGTCGATAGACCTGCTGGTGTTTGCTGCTGATGAGCTGGCAAATGCGGTGGTGCTGCTCCACTAGTACCATTCGAACCATTGGCGTTCATTAGTGAATCGCTTCGGAGATGGTGGCTATACGATAAAAAATGACCGGTCTGCTGTTGTTGTTGCGAGGAATTGGCTGAATTAAGGCCAGCCAAAGGTGGTGGCGGTACTCCACTCAAGCCGTGTAGATCGGGAGGAGCACTACCAGAAAGGGGATCTTTTGGATCATTTTTACGCATAATCATCGATTTAATACGTGTATTAAGATTGAGACGTTCGCCTCCAGCACCTGTTGTCTGCTGATATGGATCATTGATGCTGTGAGATTGGCTATTCCAATTCCAGTCTTGCTGCATCGGTTGAGGATGCTGTGGCGGCGAAGCGATATTTGATTGTGGTTGCTGTTGCGTTTGCTGCTGCATACTTGCAACACTGTGATGATTAGAGGCTGGAATAGTTGTACCGCCGCCGTATTGCTGCTGTTGCTGCTGTGCTAAGGGCATATTCGGATTGGGTGATTGGGGAACTTGATTGGGTGACTGGGAGACATGGCGCGACTGCTGTTGAGCCATCACCTGAGATTGTGACTGTTGCATGACACTACGAGTGGGTGAGGGCGGCACTGTTTGATTATTTGCTGCCATCATTGGAGAAGCTGCCGGTTGTGAGACCGAGGTATTATTAGCAATAGTTTGGCTGCCATTATGAGCCGCTGCTGAGGCGGATGTTGATGAATTATTAATTGCTACGCTGCCATGAGCATTGACTGGATTTGCATTACTACTACCGCTACTGCTGTTTGTGGTATTTGAATTCTGCTGATTACTGCCGCTGTAGTCGCCTGAATATCCGTTACAATTGAGTGAGCGCGGCGGCACGCTGCTCACCCGTGGATATCCAGGCGTGTCGTTTCCCGACATTGTCTTGTTGAGATCTGATACACTGCCCAAATGCTGTTGCTGCTGTAAGCCAACGGCCGACGGTGCTGACGGTGTGGTCGACACTTGACCAGCATAGGTAACGGCACTTGGACCGAAACCTACTCCCTGTAAACCAACCTGATTGATGGGTGCGCTTGATAGCTGCTGACTTTGAAAATCATACCGCTGAACGGGTGCTCCATACGGCGAACGACCATAGTTTGGATCAAAACCTAAACCCGTCTGTACGTAACCATTTGATGGATAGCCATACGATTGTGTCTGAAAATCCAGCGAGTTAAGTGAGGTTATGGCCGAAGTATTCTGTGGTATCTGCTGAATGAACTGGTTTTGCCAACCCTGTGATGGATCGGCTTGCCATGTCGGATAGAAGGCCATGGGTGCCTAAGAAAAAAGAGCAAAAAAAAAGAACAAACAAATAAATTAAAAGGAATTAATTTTTCTTTTGTAAATTAATACTTAAATGCGTATGTATGTAAATATGTAAATATGTACATATGCAGTTATGTGAGATTTATTTGATTTATTTTTCTAGAATTTAAAATTTTCCAACATATGGTCACATGAATGTTGATAAAAAGAAAAAAAAAAACTGGTTCTTTCAATGTAGAAATGTAGAAAATTGATATTTGAAATCATTATTATTAAAAATAAAAGGCAAACCAACCCCTCTCTCTAACCCTGTTAATTATGCCAGGGGATGGTTTTTGTTGGTAGGAATTAAAATTTTTTATTTTCCATTTTAAAAAGCGAAAACAATTCCTTGTTTACGGATTGTGGAAGCATTTCACAATAAATTATCCTGTATTTAGGCATTCTTATGTAAATTACTTTTTTTTGTGTGTTTTGTTTCGTTTTTTTATTTCCTATAATAATACTTTTGTTGTTGTTGTCGATTAAAATGCTGCCATAAAAGCAGAAGCTGCAAATGGGGTGGGGTGCTAAATTATTTAAAATGTTAAAAAAAAACACGATTCGAAATAAAAATTAATTAAAATTTTATCAGACGAACAATGGTAAATATTTACTTTTATTTATTTATTTTTTGTTTACGGTTATTTTACGTTTGCGTAAGCATGCCTTAGAACGAACATATTGGAAATTCATTGATGAAATCCACAAACATTTAAAACGTTTTACGTTCGTTCGTTACTTTATTGATGTTTTCAAAATGAACGAACAGGCTACGGAATGAATGAATGAATGAATGAATGAATCTAAAACATGTGTTCGTAATATGAATTTGCAATAATTTGCATGTTTGTTTGTGTGTGTGTGTGAGAGTGCATACACATACACAATATTTTTTTTCTTCTCTAAATGCCTACAAATTTTTCTGTTTTTAAAACGTCATCAACTGATGACGATTTAACACCCACAGACAAACACATACTCGTTGTATATGAAAACTACACTAAAATACGAAATTTTTATCAATGAGTTTGCGAATTTATTTTTGTTGTTGCTGTTAGCGCTGTCGTGCTAAAATATTTTCTATTTGTTTATGAAATATTTCAAAAAAATTTTTTTTTCTTTTGCTCCTGTTGGTATTTTTGTTTTGTTTGTTTGTATTGCTGTTGTATTCAGCATCTGTAGTTGTCGTTTTTATTTATTTATCGTTATATTTATTGTATAAATTTATTTTTTTATTCACATTTTTATTATTTTTTTTTGTGTTTTTTTTGGTTTATTTATTATGCATTCAACAAAAGAGAAAGTTTCATTTTATTAACATGCAATTTCCGTTATTTAAATGACAAAAAAATGAATAAAAAAAGTGAATACGTATATAATTAATTGCTTATGGTAAATAATTTAATTAAATTGATAATTTCATTTTTTCAAAAAATCACCACTACTAACACGACCACTATTAAATTTATATAAAATATGATGGAAAATGGTTACAGATTATATAAATATACAGCCCCTATAATTGAGTTTAATTTAAATGATTATATAATACAGTAAATATGTATGTATGTATCAGAGATCAGCAATGAATATTCAAAAACATGAGTAGAATCGAATCATACTCATTATTTCTGATGCTTATACGCATTCATACCTATTTTAATATCATGGAACCTCTACTGAGTAGAGTCCATTCATATTCAAAGTTTGAAGTACTAATCATACTCATACTTAACAACACGTATGATGTTGTAGATTTCTACTCTCCATGACTCATCATATACACGAATCACAAAATAAGTATGAATGGCGTACGAACACTAAAATACTCAGGTTGAGTGTTTGCTTTGCTTGCTGCTCGTGTGTTTTTTGCTTATGTGTCTTTTTTCTTTTGTTGTAAATGCAACAATAACTAAGACTGTGAATCTAAATGAGTAGGCTTATGAATCAAACATATTTCGTATGGTATGAGTTTGATGTCAACGTTGTACGCATACTCATTGCAACCTGTACTTATAGATCAATGTTGTAGTGAGTTCGAATGAATCAGAGTGTGTAGAATAGTACCAAATTAAAGCCAACTTTTGGAGAAATTTTTTGTTTAGAAAATTGATTCACTACAGCCTGAGGATAGCATACAAATTTGAAATTTCATTACTTCTATGTATTCATTAAATTTTCAACAAATTTGTATTAATTTCGATCGATCTAGCAGTTCATAAAACTCCAAAAGCTTTGAGATGACAAGTTTTTAAATTCTATCTGCTCTGGGAATATAGGCAACCTTATGTCAGATTACCAGATTAGATTATAGAGTATCTGGTCATTGTGGCATTATTTTTAGCGCAGTTCCAGATGAAATGGCAATGTCAGCTTTAGCTTAAGAAGCTACAACGGAAGATAAGCAAACGAAACCCCAGTCATGGTTACGTTATTGGTAACGATGTTGCTGATGAATTGGTAATATCAGCTTCACTTTAAGGAGCTACAATATAAGAAAAAGTATGTGAAACCATAATAATAATTCTTCTTCTTTTGGGAAAAATTTGATTCAAATTTGATGTCGCAAACCGACATCAGAATGTAGAACAGATTGTAATGTTGCAAGAACCTTATGGTCAAAGTTGAATTTTGTATCAACAAAACTAATGATAAGGAGAAGCAGATAGCGGATGGAAGCTATAAGGAGAAGTACGAAAGCCCCATGGCCCCTTTAGTTATAGGATTAGCAGATGCATTAGGAATATCTCTAATATTTCTAGGCTATGTAAAGGAGCAGAGTAAACTGTGATAAATTTTTATGCCAATTCTTATTGACATCCGAATTTTGACAGTTGATAACGGCCATCTTGTTAAAACTATTAGTTTTCAAACTAGTTTTCATTTATTCTGTCTGCTTTGCAAAATCGCCACACACAACGAAGTGTGTTTGCCGGAATAGGCACCTTAATGTTCATCAAAATTTATCGTCAGCGATGAGGCCTATTTCTGGGTGAATTGATACGAGAATAAAGTTATTGAATTAAGGACGACATCAATCTAAAGGAGAAACGTGTCGAAAATATTGCTAAAAAGTCACTCTTGATTTTAGGCTGGTGGCGACGCTGGTTTATATTTCTTTAGAGACAACGTTGGCATGACCATCCATCACAGTTAACGACGAGCACTACAGGTCGATGATTATCAGCTTCTTTTGGCCTGTATTAGAAGATCTGGATACCAAGGACACGGGTATTCTGTACGAGCGATTTAAAGAGCACAGTTATCTCATGTGCAGGTGATGTCAACTGGCCACCGAAATCGTGCGATATGACCCCGGGGGGGGGGGGGGGGGGGGGTAGTTGGTTTTCTAAAGTCGTAGATATGTGCGAATGAGACACTAACCACAACGATACCCAAAGCCCATATAACCCTATGCATTCGTTCAAATTCAGTCCGACTTATGCGCCAGAATCATGGAATATTTTACATTTTCAGCGGACTAGAGCAGCAAATAGACAGAAATGGTTTCAAATGGTACATTAAATGCTATCTTTAATGATGCAGCTTAATTGATACTAAAATTTCAATTTTCAATGAAATAAAATATCGGCATCAAGGATCTGTTCATGAAATTCTTTAGCAGTAAAGGCTTTACAATGAGAAACTATTTCATTATCTACCACATATAAACATATTCTAATGATATTTTATATTTTATATGATTTAATAGAAATTGTTAACAAAATTTAAAGTTTCTATTGATGATGATGGTAAATGTTTAGAAATGTTACACTATTTATGTAAGTTATTTAAAATTAATATTTTATGCTGGTCGTTTTGGTTATTTGCTCGGTTGCCTGTATTAATAAATCTTAAAATCCATAAAATATTGTTATGAGTACAAAGAAAATGCTAAAATTATGTGGAACATGAAAGCTGATAAAATTTTCAATGTTTTTTTCTTCCTATTCTTCTTCTTTTTCTTCTCTTTCCTTTCCTACACATATTTTCTAAAGCCTATAAATTATGACTGTACACCCACAGCAAAATGTTTGGTGTTATATGAAACGAAAATTGGCATTAATTTCTACACATTATTTTCTGAGGAGGGGTAGGAGAAAGGCTTTGGAAGTCTGTGTTGTATTTAACACAAGAAATTCTTTGAGCGTTTTTTTTTGTTTTAAATTTATTGTTGGTGTTGTTTTCTTATTTTTCCTTATGCTGCTCAACAACAACAACAACAACAACAACAACAGGAATAATAACAGCAACAGCAACAGCAACAACATAAATTATAAATTTATAGCCTTAAGCAATACACTTTTTCAATGTAATTGCAATATGTTGTTAATACAAGTTAGTGTGAGTGTGTGTGTTTAAGTATGAGAGTGTATCTGTGTATATGCTAAATACAATACTAATATAAATAATAAGTATACAGAAATTTTAATCTCTATAATTTATAAAAATGTTTTCCTTCATTGAAAGCAAAAAAAAAAAAAAAAAAAAAAAAAAAGAAACAAAAAGAGGAGTCAAGAAGATATGTAAAGTTTTTCATACCAGAATTCCATTCAAACATTACATTTAAATTACATACAAAATACTTTGAAATTAAGGCTAAAAAATAATTACAATCATTATGATAAATATTTACTTTAACAATATTTAACGAAAAAAAAACAACAACAACAAAGAAATCATTTAAAATACTAACTAATGTTCCAACCCTGTTCGAAATGTTTAAACACAACCCTACTTTTTAGTTACAAGGTGATGTATTGTCTGTGTCTGTCTGTTTTCGCCCTGCCAAAGCTTTGTAAGCACGTGTTTGTAATTATTTATACCATAAATTATAAATTATTTGCATTCTCCCATCATATACAATAAAAATGCCAGTGGAAAATATTTTTCTCTTGTTCTTGTTTCGTTTTGTAATTTTTAATCTTGCCACAGTTGTTAGCAACGAATTATTTGATCTATGTGAGGCAGAATATAACTTTCCTTTTTTTCTTTTTATTTATTTCCTTGGTTTTTATCTTATTAAATACGCCGCTGTATAATTCCTAAAGATAAATCAATATACTGGAGTCACTAGTTTTTCAATTTGTTAAGGGGTTAGTATACTTTTTAATTTCCAAAAAAACAAAAGTTTACTTTAAGGCCATGGAATTAAACTTAATTCTTCTTTTAAAATCTTCTTTTTAAATCTTCTATTCCATCAAACGATAGGAAAAGAAGGAGGATAACGCAGTATAGTACAACGCGTCTGGGTGCGCACAAATTAAACGCGTTTTTCTTGAAATCATTTTTTTGTGAGCATACGATCACGATTTAGCAAGAACTCCTGGACCGATTTCATTGAAAGTTTGCGACAATATTCGTGTGGTGAGAAGTTTTAGTCTGAACAAGGACCTAAGTGCACCGAACTTAAATTTGTTTTTTTTTTTAAATTTTTTTTTTGTTTTTTGACCAGTCGACCGGGATTTTGCATAAACTACCGAGAAAACGACCAAATTGGATGAACTTTTGTGACAATGTTCCTAAGACTATTCGCAGTATAGTAAGTATTGTATTGGCTTATTAGAGTTAAAGTCACAGTTCAAACTCCCGGTAAGATAGTGCTTACAAAACGAAATATAAAAAATTTCTCTTTGACTACTGCCTCTCAGCAGATTTTTTGCAAAGACTCTGAGAGTAAATAAAATTGCTATGAAAATTTTTTCAAAAGTCTGTCGTTCGAAGTCAACTTTAAACTCTAGGTTCCGCCGCTAATGCATAAGAGTAACGCACACTACATAAGTGGTTTGGGAAACTACATCGTAATCCTGACCTAAGGGATTCTTCATAAAAAATGATGACCAATCATGTATGTGTGTACTTCAACATGATAATGGCATTCTTGTGGCCTCAAAAACATGGCATAGTTCTCGACGACAAGTGATTTTAGACAGATGGCTCCCCAGATGGCTTTGTACATTAGGGGTGCAACAATCGATGTATTGCAACAACGATTTCCAAAACAAACTGTCCATCAAAATCATGTGATTTAACTTCGTTTGCTTTTTCCTTTAGTTGTGTAAAATTTCGGACTTAAGTGAATAACTCAGAATAAATTCTTGAGCCATGAAAAGTTTCTCAAAAAACTTAAAACTGTAGATCCTGTAACTAGTGTATAAATTTAGCACACACAACCTGAATGGTGTGAGAAGCTAGGTCGTAATTCTGACTGAAGGGTTGTAATTATCAATTATGTATGTTATGTATGTATGTTCCTAGGATATTTGTGATCTGTTAATATTTAACAATTTTATTAAACAATTAAGGTTGAAAAAATAGGCGAAAACAGGAAAAAAGATACAAAGCGCCTCCATTTTGTTATTGTTTTACATTTCGAAAATATTCATGCTATTGCCAGTAACATATTTTATAAGAAACCATTTTGCTTTTGGACCCTCCTTAATTTTTCTATTTATGGTCGAAGAATTTTGAGATAACACATCTACAGGCTGCCGTACCATTTTTGGACTTCAACATCATAGAAACATTTTTTGCTAGGATAATTTTAATCCGTCAATAATTAATAATTTTATTAAACAATTAAGATAGAAAATAAACAAAACGCCGCCATTTTGTTATTGTTTTTACTGGCTATTGCCAGTAACATATTTTATAAGAAGCCACCATTTTGCTTTTTTGTTTTTAGACACTCCTTTACTTCTGAAATCATGGTCGCCGTATTTTATAAGAAGCCATTTTGCTTGTTTGCTTTCAGACACTCCTTTATTTCTGAAATCATGGTTGCCAGATCTTGAGATAACCCTCTACAGGCTGCCTTACCACTAACGGTCTTCAAAATAATTGAAAGCAATTTTTTGTTTTGCTTAGAAAAAAATCAAATGTCCTCATAACATATAAAAACAGCATTTGCTTAAATATATTATATTATTAAATACATACATACATACATAATTGGCCATTAGAACCCTTCAGTCAGGAATGCGGCCTAGCTTCTCTCATATTAAATATTAATTCTTAATTTATCTTTCTCTTTCCACTTTTCAATTTTAATTTTAAAATATCATACATTAAGTTAATCCACTTAACTAAACTACTTTTTAAACTTATTAAGAAACTTTCTCGTTTAGAATTTTAAGTAAATGGTTTAGGATTTCATATAATTTGTCTGTAAAGCTTTTAAATTATTTTGAATGGCATTTGTTTTTGTGTGAATTGCCCAATAACTGTAATTTGTTTTGTACGTATGCAATAAAAAGAATCATAATGATGCCATATTATGTGGCCTTTAAGAGCCTGAAATACATAGATTTTTATTACAATGAATTATTTTTGAAATATTCTTCTCTTTCTCTCTCTCTCGTTATTTATCACATGCATTGCATTGCTTACATTTATTTTGAAATTTATTTTTAAATATAAATTCTGTTTTATCTGTCGTTTCATCGCCTTAAATGGCAGAAGGTGGATTTAAATTGTCATTAAGATTTATTTTTACTGCCGTTAACCACCATTATTACAAAACAAAAACAACAAAAATAACAAAAAGAAAAGAGAAGAAAATAAATAACGCACACATTTTACAATTCCTATAATTTTCTTTTTTAATATGAAAAATAAAGAAAATTTTCCACCACCACCACCACCACCACCACCTTCATTACAATCAACCATCAGCAGTCGTAATATCCATTAATGCCATCAACCCCCTGCATCAGATTATATAGTCACCTGACTTGTATTTCCTTTGTTTCTGTTGTTTTTTTAAATTTTTTTTAAATTCCCGCTTAGATGTAAGAAGATCTCGTTTATAATTATTGTATTTGTAAGAATTATACATTCATACATACATATTTAGGTGTACATACATACATACACATAAATTTACTTTCTTTTGATTCTTACATTTGTGAATTGAAATTGCCTTAAAGTTGTACATTTGAAATCTGTTTAGAATTATAAATTAAAAAAATTTATTGAAAATTATTTCATGCGATAAAGGAACGTACTAAGCACCATTGAATAAATTTTCTTAGCTCCAAACTATATACCCCTCCTGATAACTATCTAAAGCACACATAAATTAATAGATCGATAACGTATAAAACTTAGTCCTTGTAGTTGTCGCACTCTTGTGAAGGCTTACTATACGAAAACTCGTGACTTCAAACCTGATCTCGAATATGAAAAAAAAACTACCTCCTCCGGCGACATCCTCTCAGCAGTTTTCTTCCAGAAACTCTGAGAATAAAATAAAATTGCCATGAAAAATTTCTCAAAAGTCTGTCGTTCGAAGTCGACATTAAACTATAGGTCCTACCACATACGTAACATACATAATTGATCATTACAACCCTTCAGTCAGGATTACGGCCTAGCTTCTCACTCCACTTATGTTGTGTGTGTTAATTTTATACATGAGTGGGGGACCTACAGTTTTAAAGTCGACTCCGAACGACAGATTTTTGAGAAACTTTTCATGGCAATTTTATTTAGTCTCAGAGTTTTTGCCAGATATATGCTGAGAGGAAGTCGCCGAAGAATATTTTTTCATATTTCGTTTTTGATGTCTGATCGGGGATTCGAAGCCTGGGCTTTCGTCTAATAACTAGACCACGGCGGCTACCACACCTATGGATTAACATATACGACATGGGTGGTGTAAGAAACTAGGCTGATGATGCGTAATCCTATCGGAAGGGTTGTAATGGCCAAGTAATTAATTATGCGATGTGCTTCAATGATGTATGTCCGGACTGATAATATCCTTCAACGAAATCGGTTTCCTTCATGCATGTTTCTTACCATAAAGGTTTTCCTAGAGGAAACGGCATTAAGCAGATTCCGAGTTTATCAACCAGTAATCATTCGAATCAAAGATCAGCAATAGTTATTCAAAAAGATGATTAGAATCGAATCATACTCATAATTTCTGATACTTAAGCTAGACTCACCCAATAAACATTTTGTTCCAAAACAATTTTAGTTTTTTGAGAGTTTGTTCTGAAATGATTCATCCACTTCGAACAATTGTTCTGGAAAAACAAGGTTACCATATGAAATATGTTTGTAAACGACGTATTAGTTTTACTATTTTATCAATCAATTATCTGGCAGCACTGTTCAATTGTTTCGAAACTAAAATTAAAATTAAACCAATTCAAGCTGATATTGTTCCGAACAAAATTTACTCTCTTCCTCTATCTCTCTCTCAAAAAGAGAAACATCAAAAATTTTATTTCGAAACCATGGGTGATACCAGCTTTATACGCATTCATACTTATTTTAATATCATGGAACCTCTTTTCTCATATTCAAAGTTTGAAGTGCTAGTCATACTCATACTTAACAACACGTATGATGTTGTCGATTTCTACTCTCTATGATTCAACATATGCCAAGTATTACAAAATAAGTATGATTTACGTAAGGACACTAAAGTACTTACTAGAAGATTATGTGTTTGCTCTGCTTGCTGCTATGTTATTTTGTGCTTATGTGTCTTTTTTCTTTTGTTGTAAATGCAACAATAACAAGAACTGTAAGTTTGATGAATGATCCGAAACACTCGAGTATGGTATGAGTTTGTACTTATAAATCAACGTTGTAGTTAGAACGAATGGTACTCTGACTCGTTCGTCAGTTAAATTTTAATATTGTTGCCTCGCTTGTGCTTATGAGTAACGAAAAACACGATTCATTGGCGATCTCTGATTCGAATCATGCTTGTGTGACTCTACAAATGTCAGTCAGCCCAGAGGATTTCTCAAGATTACAAATGTGCTTCAGCATACTGTACGCACATAGGACAATTACCCGAAACCACTACCATTGACAAGCAGATAGATCAACGGCTGTGAACTAAATTTCTAAATAAATACTCAACCTCTTATGAGACAACTGGAACGCCGATTATAGGAAAAGATTGTGGATGGTTTACTTGTGGCGGCAATGAATACAAGAACTATGATGAAAATTTGGCTGCTTTCAATGGAATATGAAGCATATAATCAGGGCTGTAAAAGAGCTGTGGAACTACTACACCATGCCACTATGGCACATTTCGTATAGCCTTTCTTTCTGATACTTTCAAAGTCAGAATTAAAACGTAGTAGGTAGCATGATGGCAGAAGCAAAAACTTTAAGAGTAAGTAATTGAAATGAAAAAGTTTCTGAAATCTATCCTTGGGAGTAGATTTAACTGTAGGTTCTGCTACTCATGAACACCGAACATAGGTGGTGTCAGAAGCTAGTTCGTAATCCCTATAAAAGGGTTGTGTTAACAATTTACGAAAGCAATCAGGTTTGAAGAACATTGGAACAGCCCTCAGCCTAAAGACTATTGCCCTTTCAATGCCTCTACCCATGGGATTTAGCATTTCTTTTAGGCATTTAGAATAATGAGCAGGCAAATCGAGCATGCCAGATTTGTTTTCAAATGGATTTTTGAAATTTGGCTTTAAAATGAAAAGAATTTTTTTTGTTTTTTTTTTTGCAAACTCACCATTGGTTGTTGGGGTTGATCCTTCATGGTTTGGATTTGTGCGGTTATTTGATGTTGTTGAATTTGATGATGGTGCTGTTGCTGTTGTTGTTGCTGTTGCTGCTGCTGATGTTGTTGCTGCTGCTGTTGTTGTTGATGATGATGCAAAGATTGCTGTTGAGGTTGTTGAGCTTGAGTATGAGCACCAAGTTGATGATGTTGCTGCTGTTGTGACAATTGCTGCTGTTGTTGCTGCTGCTGTTGTTGCTGAGTATGTAATGTTGTTAAATGATGTTGTTGAGTATGCTGTTGTTGTTGTTGTTGATTAGTAGTTTGTGTAAATTGCTGTTGTTGCAGTTCTTGATTATTTGGTATTTGCTGTTGTTGCTGTATATGTTGCTGTTGTTGATGTTGTAATGTATTTAATTGCTGTTGCTGTTGCTGTTGTTGTGTATTATTTACCAACAAATTATTTGAATTAACCACTAAATTATTATTGGCGTTCGTATTATTATTATTGTTGCTGTTGTTGTTATTATTATTCGCATTTGTATTCGTATTTGGTGAGGATTGTGACTGTACTGATGCCGCAGAAACTGTTGTTGCAGCCACTGGACTTATTGTCGAATTGGCAACTTGACGTGGTGAATGTGCAGTTGTTGCTGTAGCAGCGACCGCATTTAATTTTGCAGCTTTAGCAGATGGTTTGCGACCACGACCCGTCTAAAATTATAGAAAAAATAAGAGAAAAAAAAATTAATTTTATTTGTAAATTTTTTTTGGTTTTTTTTATTTTTGTTTGAAAATTCATTAGAATTTTAATTTCTGTGTGTGTGTGTGTGTGTGTGTGTGTGTGTGTTTGGGTTTTAACAAATTATGATGCGGTTTCTTGTTTTCATTTCATAAACTTAAATTTCAATATTTTCGTTTAGAAAATTTTCAAAATTAAATTACCGTTGCTGTTTTAGGCCTCTTTTTTTTTTTTTTTTTGCAATAAATAGTTGTGTGTGTGTTGGCTAGTTTGGAGAATATTTGTTAGTAATTTTATTGGAAAACAAAAATATTTATAAATTAAAATTCATTAATAACATATTTATACAATAACACAATGGCAGCGACATTAAAAAATATTAGTTTTCAAGAAAATAGCGTCAAATTTAAGCAGGAATTTAAATAGAGCGTATGAACCAAACAAATTAAATGATTTTGATGTGAGAAAGAGACAGAGAATGTGGAAGGCCACAAATAAAAAGTTTGAAGACTCTGAATTGCAAACAATCCTGGATGAAGATGACACTTTAAGTCACAGACAAATGTTAAAAAAGTAACGGAAAGATCCAAAAGTCCGGAAAATAGGTCCACAAGGATTAAATGACAGACGGATGGACAACCGAAAAATCACACCTGATGTTGGCGATCAAAAATGGATTTATTTTCGAGGTCCTAAACAGAAAAAATCATGGGTTAATCCGGGACAACCATTAGTTTTGGCTGCAAAACCAGATCAATTCGGCTGGAAGACAATGCTGTGTGTCTGTTGAGACCAGGAAGATGTGCTGTATCATGAGCTCCTAAAACCTAATGAATCCGTTAATACAGATTGACTGCTAACAACAAATAATTAATTTGAACAATGTATTTATCGAAGTAGCTTTGGTCTAGTAGGCAATGTGTTGGCTTATTGGACCTTCAAACTCCAGGTCAGACATCACCAATTCAACGAAATATGAAAAAAACAATATTTCTTCGGCGACTTTCTTTCATCAGATTTCTGGCAGCAACTCTGAGAGTAAATAAAAATTGCCATGAAAAGTTGCTTAAAAATCTGTCGCTCGGAGTCATGCATAAAATATTAACGCACCCAACATGAGTGGAGGGTTATAATGACCAATTATGTATGTATGTAAGTATGTACACGATAGAAAAATTAGTGCTGCAATGGATTGTTATTGCTGATGAAAAATTATTTATTTTCAGAATTCTAAACTGAAAAATCATGAGCGCTAATCCAGGACTACCATTAACTTTGGCTGCAAAATCAAATCGATTAGGCAGGAAGACAATGCTGTGTGTCTGATGAGACCAGAATGATATCATGAGCGCCAGATCGCTACTAACATCAAATGAATAATTTGAATCATACATTGATCGAAATACAACCGAAATGGACCTTAAGACACGGTGAGGTAATTTTGCAACATGACAATGCACTTGAACACAAATCAAAATCGGTTCAGAATATAATCAAAGCATTAGAAAGCTCTGAGATGCTACCCTCTACGCCGTATTTATCAGACTAGGCTCTTTCTTCGTGCCTACTATTTGTTTTCATCGCTGGTATATGCATTGGCTGAGCAGCACTTCGATTCCTACGAGGAAATCGAAAATTGGGTGAATAATTGGTTTGTTTCAAAAGATGACCAATTTGTTTTGGCGTGGAACCCACGAATAGCTTAAAAGGGGAAAAAGTGTGTAGCCAGCAATAACCAATATTTTAAAAAAAATGTTTTTTAATTTTCCCAGTAAGAATTAGTTTTTTATTTGCACAAAAGAGAACGCTCATTTCATTCCGGTACGTTTGGTTATTTAATAAATATAAAGATGATTCATCTGGTTGAGAAATGCTAAGGCTTCAATAGTGTAGCCACGCTCTTTTGTAAATCTGTGTAATTCCCCCGCTTCTTATTGTTACTTTCCTACTTACTCTCCTCTATTCTTACCTTCCCTATTACCCTCTGCCCTTTAGGATGTTGTACAATGGATCAACTGGACCTCCGGGTACTTTACTTGTCTCAATTGACAAGAACATGTCCTCTAACCTAACCTAACCTAACCTAAGATGACTTATATTATGGCGACTTCCATTTTACCTCCATTTTCTGTACAATTCTGTTATATAGCCAGGGATAGAAATTATGAATCGTTTGTTATGAGCAGATATTTTTTAAAACTTTGAAAGTCTTTAATATTTGTTTACATATTTTGCCCCCCGCCTTTATATTACTGAATGTAAATAATAAAATAAACAGACGTAAAAGCAAAAAAAAAAAATTAATAATTTATAGAAAAAATAAATAAAAAATACAATAAAGAAATTACTCAAGATATCTTAGTATGTAGTGGTGTTTGTCTACATTATAAATTTACAAATTAAAACGCATAAATCAAGTTTAAAGAATATTATGCATACAAAATAAAAAAGCCATAAATTTTAATCATTTTTTTTTCTTTGCATTTTTTATTTTGCATTTTTTTTTTTTGTATTAATAATGCATATGCACTGCTGCAACGTATCCATAAATATAGTTAAAATATAATAATAAAAGACAAAAAAAAAACGGAAAAACTGAAAACAGACTGAAAGATATTTAAAATAAAAAAATAAAAACGAAAAGAAAAAAAAATTCAAGCCAATTAAAATAAATTTTTACAAGACTGTGTGTAAAAAATAAAATGAAAAACTAAAGAAACTGGGATGGGGATATAAGGATTTACTTGCTTGCAAGGATTGAACAAGGAGAAGTTCAAAAAGAAGGTGTTGAAAAGGGGGAGGCTATATGATGGCGTGTGTGTGTCTCTTTCACTCTCTGTGTGTGTTTAACTACAAGATATCGTTACAGACTCTAGTAGTAACGAATAGTAAATTGCAGCAGAAAAAAGCTGCACATTACAGCTGTTGTAAATTGTTATTGTTGTTGCCATTTTATATATGTTGTTGTTGTTGTTGTTGTTGTATTTGTTATCTTAATAATAACGAAAGAAAGAAGAAGAAAGAACAAGAAAATATTGTTTGTGCATATAAGAGGAGCAGAGCCATAAATTAGCATCATAAATTTCAAAAAAAAAAAAAAAAAAAACAACATTTTTGCACACTCTCTTCTGTTTGACTAATGAATATATCGTGAGCTAAAAATACAAGAAGAAGAAAAAAAAAATATAAAAAATAAAAAAAAAACAAATAAAACGTATAACGAAAAAGCCCTAATGAATAAAACAAAGACAGCTAAGGCAACAACAACAACAACAACAACAGTATAAAGATGCTGTACATTTACAATAACAATAATAAAACAAAAGCAAGAGAAAAAACAAAACATTTTTTGGCAAGTGAAATAATATTTTTGAAGAAAATTTCTTCTACACAAAAATTTTTTTTGATAGATAGGACTTTTAGCATTTTTACTAACCATATTTCTATGCTTCTTATATGCATGTATGTATATGTATACTCATACATATGCATTTCATATAGAAAGCAAGAAAAGTACATAAGCAAACAGGAGTGTATGGTCGGTCATATAAATTATAAACGTACGTACGTACAGAAAGTGTAAACACATGAATCTTATTAAACAAAAGACGAATAGAATAGAATAAAACACACAACCAAATGCAGTTTAAACTTTTGCATTTACACATACACACACACACACACACACATGCACTTATATTGTACATTAACATATACCTGCATATGTAAATATTTAATTAAAACTTGAAATAAAAATAGTACTTGAGACATACGGTAAGACAATCGAAATTAATTATGCAGCTAAAAAAATATATTCTCTTATCTATTTAAAGTAAACAAACCTACATACATATGTACACATGTACTAAGAACGAAAGGACTGTGTTACCATTTAGTTTTGTTGGCTTTAAAAACATAATTTTTATGGAAACTCCATGTTTGTACAAGGCATTACAATATATTGGAATTCGAAAAGTAATTTATAGGAGGATGTAAGAGGGAATACTGTGCTAAAATTTAGTAATGATTCCGTTTTTTTTTTACTACTGATGTTAACAGCTGAAGCAGCCGTAGTGTATTGTGTTTTTAGACATGAGGCCACAGTTCATATCCCAAAATTGAATACGAAAAAAAATATTTCTTTGGTGACTTCCTGTCAGCAGATTTTTGGCAAAAACTCTGAGAGTAAATAAAATTGCCATGAAAAGTTTCTCAAAACATCTGTCCTTCAGAGTCGACTTAAGTCTGTATGCTCCGCCGCTTATGGGGGAGGCCACGATATAAGTAGTTTGAGTAAATAAATCGTAATCAGGACTTAAGGGCGGGCTCTAATGACCAATTAAGTAAGTTAAATAAGTGTTCAGACTAGACTGAGGTTTGTACACTGTATTTATTGCTTTCCTTACAATATAAAGACCTCGATCTGAATTAAATAAATTCATATTTGCCAATAACTACACTGTAAAAACAAGGTGGCGATAATATTGTTGTTTGTAGCTCATTTGCTTACTATGGGCATTGGATTACAATATCGTATACAAGGCAATAAGAAAGCAACATTATGTAGTTATCCTTCGGAATTTTATGTTACATTATGTCGAATAAAAATACTGCACTTCGATGCGTGTTCCAGTAGGATAATGGCCTAAAATGCCATGTATACTGCTTGGAAATGAGTGTTTTGTTGTAAAGTGAAGTAAATTAAAATACAATAAAAGGCATTTTATTGAAAGTATTGGTCATTACTGGCTACACAGTTTTTTTTATCTTTCATTCATGGTTTATCTTTTGAAAAATAAAAAACGCTCCCAATTTTCAACTTTCTCGTATCAATCCAAAGGCTGCTCAGCCAATGCATATATCAGCGATGAAAGCAAGAAGCCCAGTCTGGTGAATACGGAGGGTGGAGTAGTAACTAACAGCTCTCCAAATACTTTGATTATATACTGAATCGATTTTGCTTTGTGTGTATATGCATTGTGGTGCTGTAAAATTACTCTACCATGTCTTAAGGCCCATTTCGGTCGTTTTTACGATCAGTAGATGGTAGTCTAGTAGGTAGTGTGTTGGCTTATTAGACGAAAGGCCAGGGTTCGAATCCCCGGTCAGGCATCAAAAACGAAATATGAAAATATATTTCTTCGGCAGCTTCCTCTCGTTCGGAGTCGACTTTAAACTGTAGGTCCCGCCACTCATGTATAAAATTAACACACACAACATAAGTGGTGTGAGAAGCTAGGCCGTAATCCTGACTGAAGGGTTGTAATGGCCAATTATGTATGTAAGATGGTTTAAATTAATCATTTGATGTCGGTAGTGATCTATATTAACCGCTTCACTAGGTTTTGGGAGCTCATGGTATTGCACATCTTTCTGACACACAACATTGTCTTCCTGCCGAATTCAACTGATTTTGCAGTTAAAAATTAATGGTTGTCCGAGATCAGCCCATAATTCTTTCCATTTTTCATCGCCTGTAACAATTCAATGCAACTCTGATATTTCTCTTGGTGTCTTTGAAATGAAATTTCACAATAAGTCTTTTGGTTGTCCATCTGTCTGTCGTTGAATTCATGTGGCCTCTATTTTCCGGAATTTTTGATTTTTTGCAATATCTTTTCAACGATCAGAAATTGTTCTTTGTTCAACATTTAACATCTCTGCCATTTGTGGACTGATTTGAAGTGTCATTTACAAGCAATATCGTTTGCATTTCTGAATCTTTAAAGTGTTTTTGGCCGTTTTCCACGTTCTTTATTTCTTACAATACAATCATTATTTTTGAATTGTCAAAACCGTACTCTGCAGGCTGTTTCTGATAGATCGTGGTCAGTATATGACTCGATAAGCATACGATGTAACTCTTCAGCAATTTTCTACAATAACTTTTATTGAATTGAAACCGCTTAAGTTAATTAAATTCGATTTGAACACTTGAATTTTTATATTTATGATCGCAAACAGTGAAATTAGTTTTTTTAAGGCGAATATGAATGGCAACAGAATTCTTGTTGCTTTGCCAAATCTCGGAAACTGTAAAACTGTTTTAAAAATTTCTTTCGTCAACTAGAAATCTGTAATTATCAGCTGGAAATGCAAAAGTTTCACTGTGTTCCATAATATGCTGACTAAATGAATTAAAGACGAAATATTTTATGATGCTCGTTTGCATGAATAACTTTTTAATAGAGACCACTCCGTATACATATGTACGAACATAGGTACACTTTTCTAAAATGAATCCAATTCTTATTTGTTTAAAAGTCTCTTGGAATTATGAGTTATTGAAATGTTATTCTTCTAAATAAATGTTTATTTAACTTTTAAAAACATTAAAAATTTTTTTTTTTGCTTACAAAACCAACAAATGATGTCTGCATGTGTACAGCAACCACATCGTTAAGAGCCAGAGCGAGAGAGAGAGAGAGAAATTTTCCTGTAAACTTTTTCAATTAAAAATTTAAGCAAATAAATTTAGTCAGGCTTCGTATTATTGTTATTATTTTTAATTTATTTTTTTTTTTTTTTTGGAATAATAAATAATAAAAAAAGAAGAAGAAAAGTTAAGTTAAAATAAATTTAAATTTAAATTTTCTATTTATTTTATTATTTACTTAATAAAGTTTGTAAACATGAGTTTGAGAGAGGGCAGACTCTCTCTTTTTAATAGAAATAAATATTCAAAAATAATTCTTGTTTTATTCATTCATTATGTACATACGTATTCGTATTCGTATGTACGATTGTGCTTTGTTGATGAGCTCAATATTGACAAATCGTTACTTTGACAGTGTTTGTATTTAATTTCTCTGTTTTCTGATTACTTTTCATTAATATTTGTTTGTCTTATTTATTTCTGCTTCTTTTATCTCTCTCTTTTTCTATTTCGTTTTTTTTTTTTTCTTCTTTGAATAAAATTTAAATGTAAATAGAAATCAATTTTAAAAGTTGTAAGAATTTTAATTAAATTTTGAAGAACATTTTTTATTTATAAAATGTAATGTAATTAACAATTTGAAATTACACAGACACACACACACACATAAATAAATATTAAATATTTTTTATCTTTCATTGTATTGTTGTTTCACTTAAAGTTTTCAAATATTTTCCGAGTTTTGTTTTTGTTATTAATTTTTGTTTTTATCTTACATTTTACAGAAATTGTTTACATATCCTAAAGGCTTTCACTGTGTTGTTTTTTTTTGTTTTGTTTTTGTTTTGTTTTCGTATTTATAAATATTTCTCTTTGTATGTATTGCAGAGAACAACAAGTCAGTATGAGAATCATTATTTACTATGCTAAGCGTAAAAGTTTTACTGTAACTGATAAAAAAAAAAACATAGAAAAAAAAACTATTTATAAACAGGACAACAATAATAGCAACAACAACAACAACAACAACAACAACAATAGCAACCAAATAAATACAAATAAATTTTCATAAATGACAGCTGTCAGGCATAAATTGTAAAAAGTACTTGTATCAAGCAACCATTATAACAATCATACCATTAACTAACACATACACATACACACACACACACATGCAACTATATGAACATATATTATAGAAAAACACACACACACACACACTACAATAACTTTTCTCTTTTAGACGAATGATTGTCGTTCTCCTTTGTTTATATGTAAGTATTGCTGTTTTGCTGTAAACTTATACAAAGAAAAAGTATGCAAAAATACAAAAAGAATAGCAAGATAAATAGAGATAGAGACGTGTACGTGTGCGTATATAAGTGAGAGTGTGTGCAAAATTTACATTTATTGTACAATTTGATTAAAGAATACAAATTTAAATATTATTTATATTCGTATTTATCGTAAATAGAATTAAAAAGTAAAGAAAAACCAATGTTTATTCGTATAACTAGTTACACAAATATTTTCGAAATTTGCTAAAGGGAAAGAAAAGAAAATTTTATTTTATATTTTGCATCTCTTTTTTACATTTCAGGTATCAGAATTTAAGCAGCCAGAATGCATTTTTAGGCTCTAGCAACGTGTAGAGTAATGACATCATCAAGACTGTTTAGCTAGGCTTAGTTAAGATTGCCACGGAGATTGTCTGATGGTAGATAGAAGCACTGTCTAATGCCGAAAGGTTAAGCTACGAGTATAGAACAAGCAGTCTCCTACCAACAGCAACTCAGCATAAGATTGAATCATAAAAAGTCCACAGTACTAAGACAAATTTAATCGGGAAAGCTAGACAATACTACAAGTGAAATGATGAGGCTTAATAAGTGAAAAAAGAAACATAGTAAACCGTGAAACCCCCTGACGTAAGTCACAGAGAAGGTGTTGTTAATAATTGTAAATAGTCTATTAGGTACTGTGTTGGCTTAATACTTTTCGTGGTTCAAACAACAGATAAGACATATCGCATTAAACATAATCTGAAAAAGTATTTCTCAGCAGTAACCTAGTAAAACCTTTGAGAGTAAAATAAAAATAGTTGTGAAGAGTTTCTCAAAAATCTGTTAGTCGGAGTCGCCGCTAAGCTGTAGGTCCCGCCATGAAATTAACACAGAAAACAAGTGTTGTGAAAAGCTACTTTGTAATCCAGACTAAAGGTTTGTAATGACCAGTTATGTCAGCTTAATGGCAAACTCTAACGATAAGAAGTTATTGTAAATGTTCTTTAAAAACCGGAACATGGAAGGTAGGTAGTTAAGTTGAAGTGGTAGCTTTAATACCAAAATTTACTTGAGAACACATGGCGGCCCAGAACATGGATCTAATCCAGTTATTCGCAATGCCTCCAGATCTAGTGTCTTCTAAACTGTTTGGGTCAAACCACAAGGTTCAATTTAAAAGCTTACAGTAGTAGAGGGAAATCGCAATATATTGTCGGTCAATGGACTTCTTTAAAACGTGAAAATAATTACTTTTCAAATCCGTCTTTTAATAGGTGCATAGTATGCTGGGCTGTATGGCATGATACCAAGCTCCATTGAGTATAACATTGGGATTTTCTTCCTTCTTTAAGGACATCGCCGTACTCTAGTAGGTAG
The DNA here is from genome assembly GCA_005959815.1 of Sarcophaga bullata. Taxonomy (NCBI): domain Eukaryota; kingdom Metazoa; phylum Arthropoda; class Insecta; order Diptera; family Sarcophagidae; genus Sarcophaga; species Sarcophaga bullata. Next base: position 290,000 of record QOCX01000083.1, read on the forward strand.
TGTGTTGGTTTATTAGACGTGAGGTCATGCTTTAAGCCCCAAGTCGGAAAAAAAATATTTCTTTCGGCTACTTTTTTGGAGCAGATTTCTGGCAAAAACTCTGAAAGTAAATAAAAATTGCTTTGAAAAGCTTCTCAAAAATGGCATTCGGAGTTAAAGATAAACTGTAGGTTGCACCCCTCATGTATAAAATTAACGCACACAACGTAAGTTATGTGAGATGCAAGGTCGTAATCCTGATTGAAGGGTTGCAATGACCAATTATGCATGAAGAACTATAGTTTAACGATGCCGCCAGCCTATAAACTGCAGCAAACTATGTTTCTTACAGGATATATTGGCATATTTTCAGATATTTTGCTTTGATGCTTTCGTGGTGTTATTTTAACGTTTTATATTGATGTTATCGTGACAGTATTTTACATAGAAAATCTAGTCGAAAATGCGGTTTGTGTATAGCGATTATGGTAGTTTGTTACGAAAACGAATGTAGAAGATACCGGGTTTCCAGTCCATGAAATAAGGAATTTATTTCAAGAACTTCTTCTAGAGGCAACACGGAACACAAAGTCATTACATTAATGTAAGAAATGAAGTGTCCTCAGACAAACAAAAACAAAATTCGAATGAAAACGGTCGAGATGAAGAATATTTTGGTGAAGAAATCAAGACACGCCCTCTAACCATACAGAGGATTTATATTGGTATACCGAACAGTTATTTATAGAAGCAGGGAAAGAGGAAATTATTGTTGATCTGTTTTAATTCAGAAGAACAAAGCCTTCTTAATCTTATTGTCGGTAATGAAAGGGATATTAAATATATTTTATAATATTGCCAAGATCCGAATGAGAATTGACAAAAAGAAGAAGAATTGAATTTAATTCTCTAACTAGAATAATAAACAAAATTTTTCCCATATGCAAACGTTTAAAATGAAAAAATTTTTTTAAATTAAATTGACTTTAAAAGAATTTTTTTCTCTTTGTTTTTCTAAAATCAACAAAAATTTTTTTTATTTTATTGTAGTTTTAATTTGTATACAATTTAAACACTTTTGTTCAATAACAATAAACAAATAAATAAATAAGAAAAAAATATGCTAAAAAAAGTAACAAGAAAAACTAAAAATTAAATAAAAAATATTGTGAATATTTGCATAAAATTATGTAAATTGCTGGCACAAAACGAGGGTGTGTAGGTAATTCTCAATGTTACTACGAATTGCAAATAACAAATGAGAATGAAGAGAAATAAATAAAAAAAAAAAAAAAAAAAAAAAAAAAAAAAAAACAAAATTAAATAAATTATCATATGTTAATGCAGATGCTTAAAAAAATAAAACAGAAACAAAAACAACAAACTACTGTAAATATTTGTTAAACATTTTGAAATTATTTTTGTGTATGACAAAAGCAAGAAAAAAAGATTTTTATTTGCTTAACTTGATTTTTATGTTTCTTTTTCTTTTTTTTTTTTTTTGCTTAAAGAAAAGTAAATAAATGTTGAAAAACATACAAAACTAGAAGAAATGAAATTTAATTTTTTTTTATTATAAATTTTATTCCTTATGTTGTTAATTTCTTTAAGCAACAGGATAATTTAGTTTAAAGTCATGATTTTGTATGACTTTTGCCAAACGGAAGAGTGGGTATGTGTGCTGAAGCCACTGCAGAAGTTTTACTAAACAAAGTTGTACGTTTTCAAAATGAAATTTCCACAAAATGAAGCAAAAAAACAACAACAACCAAAAAAAAAAAAAGGAAAACACATTTTTCGTAAATTTAGCTTTTAATTAAGGTTCTATTGTTGGAAAATTTTGTGTGCATATGTAGGTACTAACTAAACAACAGTGATAGCATAAAGTAAGCATACACACAAGCGAAAAGCGGGGAAGTATATAGTAAAGAGAAATTAATAAAATTAAAGGTTATGTTGAAAAATTTCAATAAAAAAAAACTTTTTTGCAAAAATTTAATTTAATTTTCATGTTTTTTTGTGGTGTTTTTAATTAAAAAACAAATTTTAAGTATTAAAAAATTATTTTCCTGTTATTGTTTTCAAATATCTAATGTTAATTAAATTTTGTTATGCAGTGTATGGACATTTTTAACTGTTATGCCATGAATACAAATTACATGTGCCTTATTCACACACACACACACACTTAGTAAGTGTAGGTGAATGAATGAAGTTTAATTTCTAAATTGAAATTCTTGTAGAATAAATCAAAAGCAACAACAACAACAACAACAACCATATCTGTACAATTTTATTAAGCATTTCTCAAATGATGTTTTATTTTTCTACTTTTTTTTCGTTTTCTTTTTTTTTAATAATTTAACTTTTAAATTGAATGCCTTTAAGTAACAAGAAAATAATTTTTGATTTCATTTAATATCCTCTTTACCTCTCTCTCTCTCTCTCTATCTCTCTCTCTAGAAATCTCTCTTAATTTTGGGGCATATTTTCTTTATGGTATATTCCGTTTATATGTATGTATGTATTCCATTCCTACATATACAATCATATTTACGTTTTTATTTTTTTGCTTACTTCCGTTACTGCGCATTTTATCATGTTTCCGGCATTATTTTGATTGAGTATTTTGTTGCTGTTGTTGTTGTAAATTAAATTGCAAATGAAGTTTGAATTCCTTTTTTATATTTTTTTCTTCTTCTTCTTCTTGTAATAATTTATTTATTTATTTAACATTTTAAATATTTATTGATTTTCAATTTAAATTTGTTTCGTTTTTTAATGTTTTTTTTTAAATGCTTAAGAAGATGAGCATCTCTTTGATACAAAAGCAAACAAACAAACAAAAAAAAAAAAAAAATGAAATTCGCTTTACATTCAGTTGTTGTAAAAGTAAATAATGAGATTGAAAATTAAAGCAACAACAAAACAAAAACAAAAGAATAATTTTAATTAAAACCATATATTTCCTAAGGAATGTTTATATTTTTTTTTGCTTGTTTTGAATTATATTTTTAGCATGTCAGATAAGCTTAAGGAATGCAAAACGAAGTATGAAACTTAAAAAGAAAAGAAACTACGTACATAAATACAATGTAAACATACACACACACACATATATTGTATACAAGCAATTTTAAAGGTACACTTGAAAAAAATATACGTATGTACACATACGTACGTAATTTAATAGCAAGAAAATTTTCAAAATTTAATTGAAATCTTTAATTAATTTGTCCAAACTAATTTAATATGTGTTGCAATCATCATGTTTAATTGTTGTTTTTAAAGGAAATCATTTTTTGTTTTTTAAACAAATTATTTCATTCTGAAAAGAAGTGGGGCTTTGAAAAAAATCTGAATTTTTAAATTTTTTTTCTTTAAGTGTATGCATTACAGTTTAAGCGGCTGGCATAACATAAGTAATCCTTGACATAATGTTTGTTTATCTCTTTTGCAAATACTTTTCAGCTTAAAAGTAACAATAGCAGCAGCATTAAGAAAGAGAGAAAAAAATATAATTTTGAAATCCACTATTAACGCTACATAAAATCAAATTAAGAATAAAAATTCTCCCATTTCGTGGCATCCTGTGAATTATTTAGCATATGGAACTTAAATATTTAATAATTTATTCAATTAAATTATAAATTAAATTTTAAAATATTCCCTCACATAGCGATTTAAGTGAAGTTTTTAAACTTTAATTCATTTAGGGCCATTATTATAACTTGCCGTTAACTAAAGTGAAGATTTGAAGGGGAAGATAAATTGTTTTTCGTTATTATAAGTGGATAATAAGGTAGAAGTGAGCGTTAAGCTAAAGGGAGGATCATCCTTCTTCTAACTTTTAAAGTTAAATTCATATCTGAACTTGCCTTATTATAAATAAACAAAATAAGCATACACAATAAAAAAAAAGCAGTTCGTGGTTGCCACTGCTTTAAAAAAAATTTGTTTAATCGAGCATTTTTATCGCCATTGCCCCAGCACTGCCATATTTTTGAAAAGGTTAACTTTTTTCTATCATTAGGTTGTAATAACGATAACAAGTTAAAGGTGACTTTAAAGTTCACTTTGGCTAAAGTTACCTTTAACTAAACCCAACTTTAACGGGAAGTTGTAATAACGGTCCTTAGTCTGCTAGGAAAAACTCTTATAGTAAAAATATTGCCACGAAGTCTCTTAAATCTGTCGTTCACGTCTCATCGTTTAGATTCCATCACACCTGTTTCTTATTCTGAGAGCTCCTATAATAGTCATAATAATAGTAACCCATTACGTTAAACTATAGATCCAGTCACTAATATGTAAAATTAACCCACATAATATGGGTGATGCCAGAAGTTAGGTTGTAATCCTGCCTAAAGCGTTGTAATGAACAATAAAGTAACTGCAAGCTCTATCGATAAGAAATTATTGTAGTTTTGCTTAAAAACTTGAATATGCAATTGGTCATGTTATCTGTGATCTTAAGGAATCTTAAGGTGATCTTGTTTTGAAATGAAAAAAAAAACAACAAATTTGCCTGTGAATGAAATACTTCTTTGGAATTAAAAAAATATGCTTCTCACTTCTTTTCTAAATACTATTTCACGTAAATTTTGGTCGCGTCCTGTCCACTCACAAGATTCAATTGTAGAATATGATTTCCAGCATTTAGTTCGGTACCTCAGCTATAACTCGTGTACTGCTATGTCCCCAGATAGGTTTGTATCTATATATGAGAGACTTCACATATCCTCACAAAAAACTAGTCAAGTGGAGTCATATCGCATAAAATCAGTGGTCAACTAAAACGTGATTGTAATTTCTTATCAAACCTGTCTCTCAATTAGTACAAAGTATAGTTCGTTGTCTGCTACCGTACCCTACAGGTTGTATCAAACCCGTTTGGCTTGAGAAGATTGTCCATCTTTCTTTACCTTCCCGTTCATCGTGTATACTCTCCCAAAACCCTCTTCCTATTCAACAGAATGGTTATGGCCTCATTAACGGCGTGGAATCTATTCTCCTTGTAAGCTGATCAGTGTGTTCATTGCGACGATTTCTAACATGATCTGGAATCCAATTCTATCTAACTGATACGGCTTTTTACTCTAATCTCGTTACAGATCCATTGGCTGTAACGTTGCGATTTTCATTCTTTTTCTTCATTCTTTCTTAAACAATTACAGTCCAATCATGCCACAAACCTACAAACTGCACCAAATACTGTTTATTTTAGGATACAAAGGCATAAGCCAACATGTGGAATGTGCGTTTTTAGATTGGTGTTTTCGTTGAGTTATTTTAAATTAGAAATCCAACTGCAAATGTGTTTTGCTTTAATCGATTATGATGTAGCAGGGTATTGCAAAAATGAATGTTGGCGATACATGGTTTCAGGACCACAAGATAATGGATATACTTCAAGAACCTTTATGCAATTTATTTGGCCGCCTAGACGAATGATTTAAGGGATTCAAAGGTATATCTAAGGTATTATAACGTATAGTTGCCTAGCACATAATATTTGTTTCAATATATCACAAGAAATAGAAGTTTCGAAGGCACTTCGCCTGCAAACACGACCTGATGAGAGAAAGTATCTTATTATTACAGAATCCAGCTAAACATCTTGATATTCATCCGGTCATGTTTGCAAATAGGAATTTTGCAAATTTTCGAAGAAAGCGCTTATTAAACTAACAAACTTTGCCTGCAAACATGACCTGATGAGATGAGAGAGAGAGTGAGAGAGAGAGTGAGAGAGAGAGAGAGAGAGAGAGTTTTGCTATTACACTAACCAGCGAAACATTTAAAATTCTTGGTATTCATTAGGTCCAGCTTGTAAATACGAATTTTGCAAATATTCGAACAAAGCGCTTATTAAACTAACAAACTTCGCCTGCAAACATGATCTGATGAGATGAGAGAGAAAGTGAGAGAGAGTATATTTTGGTATTCATTAGGTCCAGTTTGCAAATATGAATTTTGCCGTATAACGCTGGATGGATGGTTTGCCATCAGGCCGTGTTTGCAAGCTAGGTTGTAATAGTCGCTTCAAACACGTGCTGTAATACAAGAAGTATTCCCCTACGTTATTGCTCTCTGATTTCTTTCGTATAATTAAAGTCTGTTTACAATTTTTTCATTGTGTAAGTGTGGGAGACACAAAAAATATTTTTTAAGTTCCTTGCGATTTTAAATCAATAGCCATACAAATACAAATGCATCCTCATACAACAAAAATATATAAAGTTTCATAATTTATTTCAGATGTTTTCCAATTTAAAAAAAAAAATTCATCAATATTTAACAACAACAACAAGAACAACAACAACAATAGCAAAAAAGTATTTTTTTTTATCTTTAAAAAAAGAAGCCGATTTATACGAACTTGTTTCCTTTTCTTGGTTATATTTGTATTTAAAAAAAAATGTTTAATTCTTTTTTTGTTTAAACAAGGCTGCTTGGTTTATTGTGTTGGCCATAATAATGGCAGCCTGGTTGCTTGCTTGCTTACTTGCCGAACTGACTAACCGGCTGGCTGGCTGGCTGTTTAGCTTTTTTTATTTGTTTCTTTAATGGTTCTTTTTGTTGTTGTATTTTCTGCTAAAGCTGCAAAATGTTTCATTATTATTATTGCTTTTCTTTTTTTATATTTGTTGTTGTTGTTGTTGCTGCTGTTGCCAGTTCTACAATTCGTTTTAGTCTTCCAGTTGTCAGTTGCCACACTCTCAACGATTTAAATAAAATCCTTAATATTCCTTCAACATTTACTGTTATAGTTTCAGTTTTAAGCACGTATGTATTTTTGTTTGTGTCCGACTTTAACTAAATGAGCGGGAGTGTAGTATTTATAGTTGGCTGGTTGTTGGAGGAGCCTTGAGAGTAACAAACGTTCTTTTGTTGTTTAATTATTGTCAGACATGCCATTAATTTTGGCATGTCAAGTCGTTAACGAATTCCTTTTTATTTATTTTATTTTATGTTGTTGTTTTTTTCTCTTATTTTTATTGTTATTGTTGTGAGGTTTTTGTTCATAATTTGTGTTTTTGTTTTAAAGCGAAATTAAAACAAAAACAAAAAAAAAAAAAAAAAATTGAAAGAAAAAAAAACATTCCGAAATAATTTGTTTTATTGCTGTTGTAAGATTTTTATGGCTTGAAAAACTAAATTTAAAACTCAAGGAACTGCTCATAATTTATTTATTTCTACGTAAGTATGTATGTATGTATGTTTAAAAAGGAATTTTGAATTTTTAATTAAAAAAAATATTTTTTTTTTCGAAGGAAATTCTGATTATTTTGCCGAAATCTATGCAGAATATAAAATATTTTTTCAGTTTATTTTAGTTTCTCAGGAATTTCAAAAGCGCGAAATTATTTTTGTATTAATTATGTTTCTTTTTTTTTTAATTATAATTTAAATTTAAAACCAAAAAATAATAAAAAATAAATTCAATATAACTTATGCTGTGGGTATGGATTGTATTTATTTAATTAAAAACTTTTTCGTTTTTCATTATGTTGCACTTAAAAGCAAGGAAAACTTTATTCATTTTAATAAGTTTTTACGTTTTTTTCCCTTGCAATTCTTCCTGTGTTACTTTTTTACTGTGTTTTTTTCCTTATTTTTCTGTTTTTTTTTCTTCTAACATATTAAATGCCTAAGCTTTGTACGAACAAAATGTCGTTATTCAGTCAGTGTTTGTTATTAAAAAAAAAAAAAATAAAGAAATAAAAATATTGTAACAAAAAAAAAAAAAAATCAAAAGTTTTTCAATTTAAAATTTAATTAAATATGAACGAAAATAATTATATTTCAAGTAACTTTCAAATTTAGAAATTTATTATTAAAATAAAAATCATTTTTTAAGCCTCATAGTGGTATACAGTGACCGGCGTTGTAAGAGCTACACTGTGCAAGCAATCAACCAATCGGTTGATGATGGCATTGGTAAGCTCAACCTTGCTAACCACAGACAATAAGCTTGGATTTCTGATAGAAATAACTTAAAAAAAAATATTCAGGAATAGAAAATTTAACGTCATTATAACCCTTCAGTCAGGATTACGACTTAGTATCTCACACCAACTAGGTTATGGTGTGTGAGTATGTTAATTTCTTACACAAGTGGCAAGAAAGACAGTTTAAAGTCGACTCCAAACGACAAATTTTTTTATGAAAAACTTTTCATGGCAATTTTATTTATACTCAGACTTTTCGCTAGAAATCTGCTGAGAGCAAGTTGCCGAAGAAATATTTTTTTTGGGGTTTAAACCGAGGCTTTACGTCTAATAAGTCAACACACTACCTACTAGACTACGGCGACTTCTTACTGTTTATCTATTTATTTACTGTACTATTGAATTCTAGATATTCATTCAGTATAGATAGGTCTTTGGGCTTCTTTTCAATCACACCTCACAGTTATTTGGGAATGAAATATTTTGGGCACCTATTTGGTTAGGCCATATATATCGGAATGAACAAGATACCCATATTAATCCTACTGTAGGAGTTGTGAGGATAACAAAAATGTCGACTCAGCAATTTTTCCTTTTTAAACTATGGTACAGTGGATGATGATTAGAGACACATTTTTGTAGCAATTTCTTCAATTTTACTGTCAGAGTTTATGCTATAGGTCTGCTTGATGCCACTACTCTAATTGTTTATTAAAACTATTTTAATTCTGTCAGCATTTGAATTATCCAATATGATTAACTGCCATTAATAATAAGCTATCAATACAGAAACATAGAAATTACAAAAACAAATCCATAAGAATCTACGTGAATGAGAGCAATGTAAATATCAAAATACAAGAACAACACTTCACAGAAAAGTCTCGAAGTTGCCAAGCAGAAAATAAACCAGTATGTGTAGGCAATAATACCAGCAAGTTGTGAGTTAGTTGTTGCCACTCAGCATTAAACAACCAATAAAAGTAAGGAACTTGTTTTATTTAATGTTCGAATGTACAAAAATTCTAATTCGTTAAGTATTGAAGTATTGCAACGCAATTTATGCTAGCAAAGGGCTGTTCTGTTATAGTTTTGAGGAATATGCTTTAAATACAAAAGACACAGTATTTGCGGGGCGCAATATGTTAAATTACTGCTGCTTACTTAGGCTAATTTCTGTTTTAACACGCAGCAAAGAGAGAAGAATTAGTACGGGTACTAATCATAGTGAGAGGATTTGAGCCGGCAATGAAGAAATTACTTATGCATGAAATTGTGGTTTTAAAATCGTGCTACATCTGGTTTGCTAGTGTGTGGCAATCGTGCTTTTGATGTGCAGCCCTTGCACTAACCAATTTCTTTTCTTCCCTAACTTGGTAGAACTTGGTCAGTACAGGGACTGCGTTCACCTGTGGTGTCACAACGGATCGCTATGCATGCTCAAGTGAGCTTTCCGAATCAAAGCTACCGCTCCAACCCGACCTAAATTAATCTAACCTTATACATATTCAGAAATGTAATGACTCGCTTAATAGTTTGAAAATATTTTCTAACCAAATGTTGTAACATATGCTGGCAAATACTTTCGTTGTATCCTATGCCATTGTAATAATTAGCACCAAAACTTTTTAAAAAATGAAATTAAATTGAAAGCATTACTCTTTTTAATAATTTTTATTATTAAAACGCTTTCTTTCCCTATTTAAGTAGATTATGTTGTGAAATTTTAATAATTTCGACGTTGTCATCACTGTTTATCTGCACGGTCTTCGTTTTCTTTTAATATTTTCATTGCTGTTGTTTTTATTGTTGTTGTTGTTGTTGTTGTTGATGCTGATGCTTAACTATTAAATTATATTCCATAATGCAATTTGTCATTATGGATTTTGTTTTTGTTAATATAAAATGAAATTTTTTTTTTAATGAAATCAGAAGTTTTACTTAATGATGCTTTTACCAACAGCAATAATTACAACGGCAACAGCAGCAACAACAGCAACTGCAATAACATTATTGGCATCAACAGGCAGGCAAGCAAGCAAGCAACGTACTAATGTATTGCATATGAAAAGTAATTAATTTCAGAGAATATTCATTAAAAAACAGAAAAAAAAAAACAAAAACAAAATGTTTTATGGCAGGATAATTTCTTCGTTAAAAATTTTTTTAGATTGTGATAATTTTATTGCAAAACAAATTTGAAAAAATAAAAAAAAAACAATAAAATTATAATGAATATTAAATATTTAGAAGGATTTTTGACAACTGTTCAAACAACGAAAGCGATTTAAATTTAAAACGTCTTCGTTTGATTAAAAAATAAACGTTTTATTGGGTTCTTCGTAAAGTAATTTCGATTTTTCCCGACAGAGAATTTAATTGTATTTTGGTTTGCAGCCAACTTCACACTTAAGCCATATAATTTTTATATGCTTTGAGAGCTCATATAGTAAGGCTTGTGTGTGTGAAAAATTCCAATTAATACTACGCAGTAGTTTTTGGTTGGTGCCCCTTTAAATATGGATAAGCGATAAGCAGCATTTTCCTCAAATCTTACTGTTTTACTACAGAAAGGGTAAAAATGCTGTTCAAGCCAGAAAGAATTTGGCCGATATGTATAGAAAAGGTGTGTTGACAGTACGTTAGAGCCAGTACTGGTTCGCTTAATTTCGATTCGGCAATTTTAATGTCGAGGATGCACCACGTTCGGGAAGGCCGATTGAAGCCGATAGAGACGCAATAAAGGCATTAACAACATGTGAGTTCGGTTTGAGGTTAAATTTATCAAATTCAACAGTTTATGACCACTTGAAAGGACTGGGGTTACTCTCGAAGCTCGATGTATGGCTTACCAATGTTCTCATAGAGAGAAATCTATGTCACCTCAAAGACGTCTGCGATTCGCTTCTCAAACGTCATGAAAATTATCAGTTTTTGAAGCGTATCATCCCTGGGGATTAAAAATGTATTGTATACAGCAACGCCAAATGCAAGAGGTCATGGATCAAAAACATAACCGCGAGAAACCATTTCCAAAACCGATATTCGCAAAAAAAAGGTGATGCTGTCTATTTGGTGGGATTATAAAATAATCGTTTTTATTTTTGAGTTATAACCGGATGACGCAACGATTAATTCGGAAGTCGACTGTCATCAGCTGGATAAACTGAATGATGCAATTCAACAGAAAAGGCCAGAACTAAACTAATCAAGAGGAAAGTTGTAGTGTTTCACCAAAACAATGCTAGACTTCACACAAGTTTGGTCGCTCGCCAAAAGCTTTTGCAACTTGAATGGTATACAATGCCGCATCCACCATATTCCCCAGACCTGACACCATCGGATTATTATTTGTTCCGGTCACACCAAAATGTTTTAGACGCTAAAATCTTCACCTTAAATGAGGTGGTCAAAAAGCAAAGGCCAAAAATTTTATGAGCGTGGAATTATGCTACTACCAGATAGATGGCAAAAGGTGTTGGACCAGAACGGCCAATATATAATTAAGAAAACAGTCTTTCATTTTCAAAAAAAAAAAAAAAAAAAAAAAAAAAAAAAAAAAAAACGAATTTATTTCCGTACAACCCAATAAAATGGAAGGATTTTTAACAACTGTTCCGCAAACAATTTCAGAGAAAATGGTGAAAGCGATTTAAATTTAAAACATCTTCTTGTGCTTCAGAAATAAACGATTTACATAACCATGGAAAATTAAATATAAAAGATTATTATTTTTTAATGTTTTTTTGTTAATATAACTAAGCAGAGTTTCTATGTCTTCATAATAGATTTCGATTTTCAATTTTCCACTTAATTTATGATTTTCAATTCGTTTCTTATTTTTTTTTTTTTTTATTTTATTTAAACAGTGTGGGTTTGAAAAAGTTTCAAAAGATTTAAATTCAAACCGCCTATTTGTAAGTCTACAAAAGAAAAATGAAATAAAAAACCAACAGATGCCATAACTTATGAAGTTAAATAAATTGGTATATAATTATAAAATTTTTTGTTTTTTTAATTAATGTTGTTTTTATTGGTTTTGAATTTTTTACATTAGCTTTTATAGGCGTCATACAAAAAAAAAAAAAAAAAAGAAAAAATTTGTTTTTAATTTTAAGGAGAAAATTTTGCTGTTGGTGTTTAAGCAACACCTTCTATTGCACACTTGAACACTACATTAGGCCAACATAGACTGTCTATATTAGTTTTTGTTTTTTAAAACTTTTAACTTGAACTTGTTGTTCTTAATGCTTTCCAATAAATTTCTTAAACTTTCTTGAATTTAATTTATTTTTCATTAAAAACTTTATTCTTTTTATATTCATAACGTTAATATTGCAATTTAGCTAATGTGTGTAGCTGCATTATAAATCCATCTTTAGTCGTTCTATTGTTAATTTTAACTCGCTTACATTATAGTTGCAATTTTTTTTCTTGTTGTTGTTAAAAATTTCCTGTTATTATATAACAATTTTAATTCATGTATAATTATTTTCATATTCAATAATAAAAATATTAATTTAAAAAAAAAATGTTTTTTTTTTCTTGCATAAATCGCATATAATTAAATGCTAAATAGAATTATTAAAAAAAAACACAGACTTTTATGCAATGCCTGTTAATAACATTTTCTACAATAAAAATTAATTGAACAATTGTTCAACAATATATTTTAAGTGTTTTTTTAATAATAATTTTTTAATCATTTTATTTATTAAATATTGGCGTTAAATATCATAAATGGTAGGTAATTGGTAATAAAAGTGATCAAAAACAAATTCAAAAAAAAAACAATGTTTTAAATAAAATTAAAAAGACTTCAAACAACGTTTTTCTATTTAATTATAGAAGAAAATTTTAAACAATTAAGGGCCATTTTTACAACTTCCAGTTAAAGTTGCGTTTAGTTAAAGGTAACTTCAGCTAAAGTGAACTTTAAACACACCTTTAACTTCTTTTCAACCTAATGATGAAATAAAGTCAACTTTTTTAAAAATATGGCAATACCCGAGCAAATTTTTTAAATGCAGTGGCAACGACTGGCTTTTATTTGTTATATTTGCTCATTATGTTTTTATTATTTAAAGTTGCCATATTGAAAATAATGTAATATGTTTAATGCTCACTTGACAACCTTGAAGAACTTTAATGTTTAAATGAATGAATGGACAGCTTCAACTGGTGGACCTCTGCATAATCCGGTTTTATGCACCGGTGCAATTAATTCTGAGCAGAACGAGCGCTTTAAAAATATCACCCTTTAGTCAAGTTAACAATCTAGCTTTTTTCACCACCCATATTGTGTGTGTTAATATTATTCGTAAGTAGTGGAATTTATTGTATAAAATAGACTTTGAATGACAGAAATTTGGAAAAATATCTGAAATGGTATTTGAACCACGGGCTCGCATCTAATAAGTCAACACCACGACAACCAGAACTAGCAGTCATGGAATTAAACCAATCTAATATATTTAAGGCCATTATTACAATATACCGTTAACTAAAGGGAGGATTTTAAATGACAGATAAATTGTTTTTCGTCATTATAAGTGACCAATAAGATAGATGTGAGCGTTAAGCTAAATGGAGGATCATTTTGCCGGTAACTTTTAAAGTTAAGTTTATGTCTGAACTTGCCATATTGTACATTATTTTCAATATGGCAATTTGTAATATAAACAGAATGAGTAAATACAACAAAAAAGAAGCCAGTCGTTGCCACTGCGTTTAAAACAAAACTTGTTTAAGGGAACAGTTTTATCGGCATTGCTCCGACGCTGCCATATTTTGGAAAAAGATACGATATTTTATCTGTAAGTTGTAATAACGCAAACAAGTTAAAGTTAACTTTACAGTTCCCTTTAGCTAAAGGTACCTTTAACTAATCCTAACTTTAACGGCAAGTTATAATAATGGCTCTAAGTGTTAGTACAATTTAACACGGAGCTATAGATTTGAAATCATATCAAGCTAAACTATTTAACGATCTTTCAGTGCCATTGCATGTACACTCCTTTTTGTCTGCCCTTACAATTAAATGCAGCATTTTAGCTTATGCTGGTGACCAGCTCTAAACTAAAATTTATAGCAAGTATTCATGGTTGAATTCCGGTTGCTTAATGAGAATAATTTTACAGGCAATAAGAAAAGAAAACTCATTTAAAAATCTGTTAATAAATGCGAGACTAATGTGTCAATGTCATATGCTAAGAAGGTGTTGCTGTTTTGCTAAAAACATAATTGGCAGTCATAATATTGCATTTTAAATAAAATTTACAATATTTTTTGTAATTACAACATAAAATAAGAAATATTAATACATGAAATAGTACATAAATATTGCTAATTAAATAAGACAACAACAACAACAACACAAATAGTAATAATAATATTAACAATAATAAAATTTAACAATAAACAAAAAAAAATTAAATAAAAATTTAAAATTAATTACAAATAATAACTGCACAGTGCATTGAACTAAAAGTAGGCAGTCAAAAAGCAGCATAAGAAATTAAAAAAAAAAATCCAACGAAAGATTTTATAACTGAAGCCGCCAAGCAAAACAAAAAAAATTTCATTCAATTTTTTTTTTTTTTTTTTTTTGGTGTTGTTTTTCTTATAATTTCTTTCTTAAAACAAAAACAAATATAAATTAGTAAATATAA
>QOCX01000083.1:304612-330053 GCA_005959815.1 Sarcophaga bullata
TCATCATGAAACCAGACATGAAAAAATCCTCATAATTTCCTACACAAAAAAAACAAGACAAAATAAAGCCGAAGAAGTAGAAAAAATTTTTATTTTTTAAGTATAATTTATTAAAAATTCTTTTTATATTCTTATTATTAAACATGTTGTTGTTGTTATTTTTATTGTTGTTGCTATTTATAAAGACTATAATAAATTACTAAGAAATTGAAAATTTTTTGTGTGTGTTTTTTTTCTGGTAATTTTCTCTTGAACAGTTTTGTTCGTTTGGCATATGATGATAATGATGATGGCATAACAACAATAAAAATAATAATTATTATTATTCTACCAACAACAACAACAATAATATAAATATTACAATTAAGGTGTGGTATTGTTATTTTTTTTATGTATGTATTGTTGTTGTTGTTTTTCTTATTTTTTTATTTTAATATGCCAATCGATTATTGAATGTTAAATTTTATTTTTTCTTTGTTTTGTCTTGAAGAAACTTTAAAAACAAAAAGAATTTTTTTTTTTGAAAATCATTAAAAAATAATTAAATTTAAAGAAAATCTTGTTTAAAAGCCAAATATGTTTAAAGACAAATTTTTATTGTTTGTTGTTTATTTGTTTGTAAATGCCAGAAAAACAAGCCTTGTAGTATGACATGACCCGTAACACATCACGATTTAATATAAAAAAAAAAAAAACAATTGACACTTAAATTTCAAGGTGATAAACAAAATTTATTAAAGATTTTTAAACGACCATCATTTATGCTAAAGGCTAAAGGAATTAAATTTGAAAAATTTCTGATTATTACGCCTAATTAAAGTAAGTATTGTCATGCACACATAGAGTCCTCTCAGCAGTCTTCTCTGAAAGTAAAATTGCCATGAAAACTTTTTCAAATATCTATCGATTTTAAACTTTAAGTTCCACCACTCATAGACAAAATTAACGCACAAAAAACATGGGTGGTGTTCGATACTAGGTTCTAGTCCTGGCTAAAGGGTTTTTTGTTTTGTTTAAACCGATGCCACACTTCTAATAAGCCAACACACTACCTATTAGAATACAGCGAAAGGGTTGCAAAACACCAGTTTTGATTACAATAAAGCTCAGCAGATGTAAGTGGGTACTGAATCAGATCAACAACTGATGACATTGTTCAACAAAATGATAATGGATGTGTGGGAATTGCTCGTGCTTCTGTTGGCTGTACCATGGAATTTTTTAAATGATCCTAACATTAGAGGTATGTTAGGGAATTATATTCCCCATTTTCACTACAAAAACGTTGTATGAACATTGTTTAGGAAGTTAAAAACATCAATTACGTGCATGCATTAAGTCATTGAAATGAAAGAACAAGGTTTTGTTTGTTTGTTGACACGTAATACATCAGGAAAATTGAAAAGTGTGCACTAGTTGCGAAGAGCAATACTAAAAAAAACTTTTGGTAAAAAATAACTGCGTTTTTATGCATCATCTTCATACCTAGTGACTGAAGTGAAATAATATTTTAAGGCTCATTAAAGGGTTTGTTAGCACAAGCCGCCATAGTAGAAATTATGTTGGCTTGTCATGAAAAAATATTCAAAAACCTGTTGTTTGACGTTGTCATTAAACCTTAGATCCCGCTAGTCGTGTATAAAAATTAACACCTACAAACTTTATTTGTGTGAAAAGCTAGTTTGTTATCCTGGCTAAAGGGTTGTGATGATCAATTACATAAGTTCAGTAAGTACTAGATGTGAGCTCGTTAGTTCAAACCTCAGCTCTGATATCTTGAACAGAATGAAATACGAAAAAAACAGTTTCTCTTAGTTCTTCTGGCAAAAGATTTGAAAGTAAATAAAATTACCATGAAAAGCTTCTCTAATCTGTTGATCTCAAAAGCGCCTCACTCATGTATAAAATTAATACACACAACACGGGTGTTGTGAGAAGTTAGGTTGTAATCCTAACTGAAGGCTTAAAATGTTCAATTGGGTAATAAAAGGTTGTGCAATCTAATCGTACAAATTACAGACAAATTAAGTTCATTTGTGTTTATTTTTCAATATCTTTGTCAATATACTACGAAACTCGTATTATTTTAAGACAAAAGAAGGAAAATATTCTCCAAAACCAAACAGAAAAAAATATCTCTTTCCAATACACTTAATGAATCATTTTTATATGAAAGTCGTTATTATTGAACGTCCATCTTATTTATTAACCGGAATTGTTTAATTTTGTTTTTTTTTTTTGTTTTTTTTTCTGTTCATTCGTATTTCAGACAATTCAGACAATTCTTTTAAAAGCGAGTTTTATTGTATTGATTGCACAGCATTTAATAACAAAAAAAAATTTTTTTATTTTTTTATTTTTGCACAACAACAACAATAACAACAAAGCATTTAAAAATAAAATTAAAAAACAACAAAATGAAAAAAAAAAATAATCATGACTTGAACACCTGTGTGCAAAGTGACGTTTTCTCATATTTTTATTTATTGATTGTAAATAACTACGTAAGTATTGTTTGTAAATTTTCATCATTATTTCGTTTAAAACAACAACAACAACAAAAAAATAAAGAACAGAGTATTGCATTTTTGTCGCTTTGGCTGATGGATTTTTTTTTTGATTTTTAATTCGTTTGCCAAATGCAACAATATTTTATTCATTTATTCCAGCCGTTCATTCAATTTATTTTCATTTGAAATTTGTTTTTTTATTGTTATGGATTCTTAATTTGAAATCGGTTTTTAATGATTTATAAAAATAAAACATTATTTGTGTGTGTTGTTGTTTTTGTTTCGTTTCTTTTAATTTACAATTTGAATACAATTTGCCGACATTCGTTAAGAAATCTTGTCATGTTTATGTTTGATTTTGTTTTTTTTTTTTTTTTGAAATTTTATTTTATGAAACTGACGTTTACATAAATAGATTGTCTTGTCTTGTATGTTAGTTTTTGCTAAACTTCTTAACTATTTCATATGATTTAAAGGAATACAAAGAAAGAATTTTAAATTGCCTAAGTAGCCATAATTGGAGCGCACAGCTTTAGTCTATAGGCTAGGGAGTATGTTAAATCATTACAATGTCATATTACACACATACATACATACATAATTGATCATTATAAACCCTTTAGTCAGGCTTACAACATAGTTTCTTACATCACTTATGTAATGTGTATTAATTTTGTACATAGGTGGCGGGACTTACAGTGGCGAGACTGCGAATGATAGATTTTCTGAGAAACTTTTCATGGCAATTTTATTTACTCTCAAGGTTTTTAGCAGAAATCTGCTGAGAGGAAGTTGCCTAAGAAATATTTTTCATATTTCGTTGGATGTTTAACCTGGGGTTTGAAGCAAGGCCTCACGTCTAATAAGCCAATGCATACTACCTACCTACTAGACTATGGTGACTTTAGCCAGATAGATTGTGTAAGAATTCGCCTTAAACTTGATGAAGAGTTTCTTATGCACGCATCCTATAGTTCGGATGTGGCACGAAGTTTCTACGGCTTATTCACAAGAAATCTTGTCAAGTCCATGTTTTTTTTTGCCTTTAAATTTTGTTTTATAAAACGAACGTTTACATGGATTGATGTCTTGTCCCGCATGTTAGTTTCTACAAAACTTCTTTACTATTTTAAATGATTTGAAGGAATATAAAGAATTTTTTAAAAAAAAATTTCCTTCAAAAGCTCCTTATTTTTGTTTATTGATTGATCCTTGTTCGATGATAATTTTCAAAACACAAAAAAGAACTTTTTGTTATCATAACTTAACTACTCATATCTCCACACTGTAACGTAAATTTCTTTCTTTCAATCACAATATGTAAACCGGGAAGTGACTTTCGTCCTTAAAATAAAGACTCATTTGAGAGAAATTTAAACATACTTAACTGAAATAATGCCTCTGTTATTCGGAAAAATATGTTGGTTCCAGAGTCGATTGGTCAACTCTTCTACATTTTTTCCAATAGAAACGTTTGCAATCCAGAGATTGTAAGATGTGATGGAAAATTTTAAGCCAAATAGAATAGAAAACGATATTTTCGCCTTGAAACTACTGCCTTTAGCCTGAGAACGTTATTTTTAGCCTTGAAACTACTGCAGCCTTGAATTTTTCTGACGTTAAGCTAAGCTCTACACAGACTTGCATTCGATCATGGTAACATTAAGTTGGATTTAGAGTATAGTCTGTACGGAAATCCAGGCAATGTTCGATGCAAGTGCTGAAAATGGTTTAACTCTGGATGTCAGCGAAATGCAACATCATGGTAGTAGCATAAAAAAAACTTTTGAGATCAATTAATAAATATCGAAGTCGTTGTAGCCGATTAGATAGTGTGATGTCTTATTAGATAAGAGCTCGAGGAGCAAAGCCCAGCACAGACATCTGTAACGAAACGAGATAAGAAAAAATATTTCTTCTGGCGCCGTCCTCTCAGCAGTCTTCGAGGAAAAACTTTCACAAATCTGTCAAAAACCCTAAAAAGTCTAAAGGATTGTAATGACCAGCTATGTATGGATGTATGTTATGTACTGATTATAATTGTTGAAATTTAATATTAAAAAATAAAACTTAAAATAATTCCTTTACAATATTTTAATAAAATTGTATTTAAAACTGCACACAATATTTTCATTTCCTAAAGGAAACATTATGATTTTCTTAAATAGAATTTAATTATTTGCGGTTTTGCAGTCCTGACGCACTAATTGTAAACAAACATTCCATTTGTATAATAAAAAAAAACCATACACTCTCCATATGTTTCCAAGTATTTATGAACACTTTCATATGTGTGTGTGTGTGTGTGTGTGCAAATCTGTTATATGCAAGCATATGAAAGCAATTCCATATGAAGAAAGAAAGGTTCTATAGTTGTTGTTGTTGTTGTTCTTGCATTAATATTTGCAGTTTTTGTTTGTTGATTACGAGTTTTTTTTTTGTATGTGAATGGCAAAAAGAGAGAAAAAGAGAAACAGCGAGAGAGAGTACATACCATATTTGTTTATGTATTATTTATGAATATTCTGAGAGCGGATATTGAACTTTTGTTATGGCGTTAATTGACCTCGAGCTTAAAATGCAAACGACAACCAACAATGGCAACCAATAGTAATAAATAAATAGAATAGTAAATAAATAAAACATATAAATAGTAAATGAAATAATTCAAAATAAAAATAACAAAAGTGAAAACAACAAAAACAAAAAAGGTTCATTCATTATTATTTTATTGAATTTAAAATTAAAAAATGAACTCTTACACATACACTCACACATAAACCCCCCACACAATTTCCAATTAAAAGACGAGGTCAAATAAATTTGCTTTATTTAACAAAATTAGCTACAACAATACTAATGGCAATCGGAATAACTAATCTAAAGAACGGTAAATCATAATTGTTGTTATTGTCAAAAAAAAGAGAGGAAAAATGTCATGGCCACAGCAGCCTAAAAGTTGACTACATAGTACGTGATCAGTGTATGTACATATGCATGCTTGTTATTCTATTAAACAAGATTACATACAGTAGACTCACGATAATGTGAATTAATACAGTAGCATTTGTAGTAGTAGTTTACATTTCTGATTGTATGTTCTAAAAAGAAATTGTGTCTTTAGCTTACTGTAGCATAAGTTACTTGCTTAATTGGTTATTACACCACTTTAGTTAGCATTACCACCTAGCTTCTCACACCATCTATTTTGTTTGCGTTAATTTTATCAATGAGTGGCAGGATACGAGGAATTTTTCATGAGACTTTTATTTACTCAAAGAGTTCTTGCCAGAAAAAAGGAAGCCGAGGAAGAAATATTTTTTAAATTTCGTTTTGTTGCAGATGTCTGAGGTGGGGTTTGAATAACACGCTCGCTTCCGATAAGCCAACGCACTACCTGCTAGATTATAGAGACTTTGTAGAATAACATACGATAAAATTATCGTAATTTTTTTGATGACGTTGCATAAATGTTTTAAAATAGGCCTGTATAGCTGTATTATTTATCCATCACTTGAGATTGTGTTTTAAGATTTTCTCTGCTAACTTGTTATCGATATGCGTCTGTATTTCTGGTTAATTATTGAAGTCTGAAAGTCTTGTCCACTTTTATCGAAACTAGAATGCAAATGCTTTGCCTTTTCTGTCAGCATGAATCCATTTACCGTAAAGATTCCTATATGGCAAGTTAATCAAGCTTTTCCTTTAACTGGATGCCATGAAGCATACAACGTTTTATGGTTTCTTGGTTTACATATTTCTCTACAGAGAGGCAAACAAATGGCGTCTCTAGTAAACTTCATTCACTGTCAATGATAAGATGGAATAATGAACCCACTTGGAAGGATTTGTGGATATAGAGCAGAATTTTCATTGCACCTATCAAGATTCTATCTGAGTAATCTCAAAGCATTTTTAAACGAATGCTAGCCTCTGGGTATACATGTCCAGAGACATGGAATATCTCATAACAACTTCTGCACAAGCTGCAACGACTAGGAAAAAGAAAAGATCACTTTTACTCTGTCATTGTCGGAAGCTGGGAAAAATAAGAAAAAGAATTCTTGGTCTCCCAAAGACAAATTAAGTCTGGCTAAAGGCGATTTGAAAAAAGTTCACACCCTTTCATAAGACTTTCTGGATGGTTTAGGGATGCCAACCAGGAGGAATAGGAAGTGTTGGTGTTACAGCAAACCCTATAAAACCAAAGAAAATTGTACTCATTAAGGCGGCTGGCAATATTGTTAAAATACTTGATATTCTCCTTAATTCGTATCGAATAACATAATTGGTCATTACAACCCTTCAGTCAGTATTATGGACCTAGTTTCTCATACCACTTATGTTGTGCGGGTTAAATTTACACATGAGTGAGATTCTTTTAAGTAATTTTTCAATTTTTTTCAAATCTTTTTACTCTCAGAATTTTTGTCAGAAAACTGCTGAGAGGAAGTCGTGGAAAAAATTTTTTTTATATTTTATTTTAATGCAGATATGTGTGTTATAAACCAACACTGTACTTCTAGTAGACTATGGCGACTTGGTACAAATTTCCTCAGCATCTTCCACCTACCTCAGAGAGAGATATGTCTGCTGCGTTATGTTTTTGAGAAACTTTTCATGATAATTTTTAGTTACTCTCAGAATTTTTGCCCGAAATCTGTTGAGAGGAAGTCACCGAAGAATTGAACCGAGGCCTCGAGGTCTAACACAATACCTTCTTATTCATTAAAGTCGTTACACTATGTCCCCTATGTAGAGCATTCATACCAAGACATAGGTTGCGATATTAATGGATAGTTCACTATATTGGAAGTTTATATTATCTTGAGTTTACTGTACACAGCTATACACACTACCTTCTTATTCATTAAAGTCATTACACCATGTCCCCTATGTAGAGAATTCATACCAAGAAATAGGTTGCGATATTAATGGATAGTTCACTATATTGGAAGTTTATATTATTGTGAGTTTACTGTACACAGCTATGCAATAATAGAAACAATAACAACAACAACAACAATGTGTATGCGAATATTAATCATGTCTTTATTATTATCTTTCAAAATAAATCTTTAATTAATTTTTTCGTAAAAATAATATTAAAAATATAGAATGTGGTTTGGTTAAATATTATTATCGTTTTCGTTGCTGTTGTTGTTGTTGTTCTTTAGATTGGATTTAAAGTCAATTTAAATTTTAATTAGTTTTTCTTGAACGAAAACTGCAACAAACAAAATATTATTTTTGGGGGGAAAACCAACACAAAAAAATCAAAACCATTTAACTTTATTAAAAACTAAAAACCAAAACAAGAGAAAAACAAAAACAAAAAAAAAAAGACAAAAACAAAAAACAACAAAAAAAAAATTAAATTAAAAAATCCTAATGATAGAGACACACATACATACGTATACGTATACACTTACACTGTGTGTGTGTAACACACACATACATTGAGAAAAACTCTTTTTAACTAAACATTATTATATTTGAGCCAAGAAATAGGAAAACCCAAATAAAAACAGGAAAATAATAGCAAGCTAGAGCAACAGCAAGCAACAACAACAACAACAACAACAACAATAACAACAAAAACTATAAACAAGCAGGCAACATAGAAAAACGTGACAAAAGTTAATTACAAAGTTTTTCTCATCGACCACAACAACTACATTTCAAACTACTACCACTACTATCACTACACTACTACTAACACTACTACAACGACGTCATCAATTTGATGAACAAATAAGTTTCTCAATTGCCCTTTCCCACCTTCTTGCTCTTTGTTATGATGCTTGAAACTTTCTGACGTAAAAACTAAGACGATTATGACGAATAGTGATGTTAGAAAAAAAAACGCTTGCTCTTCCATGTAACCGATTAAAATTTAATATTCCAATATATTCTTTCCATTCAACCACAAAGGATTACAATTAATTAGTGATTGATCGACTGGCATTAAAATTGAATTTGGTGGATAGCATCGAGTTATGTCGGCTTTGAGGACCGCTGTGGTTTGTAGTTTATTCGCATACACCTGCGACTTAAGAAAACCTTACGAGAAAAAGTCTAACATCACCTCTACGTGAGCTACCCAAGCCCTCAAATCGCTCATTCGGAATATCCAATATGGCATAAGCTGTGTGTCACAGGATCAAATCTAATGATCAAACCTAGTGATCAGTTCACATTAACTTCATGTAAGATGTCCATGCCCCTAAATCGCTCGTGTAGAATATCTACTGTGGTATGTGTAGTGAGGCAAGTAGGGCCGTTCTATTGAAATCACATGTCGCTGGTGTCCAGAACATCGTATTTAGGCCAAAAGAAGTTGGTAATCACGATCTGTAATGGATAGTAAGGACCTGGCCAACTTCGTTCCCAAAGAAATGTAGACCTATGACACCCTCAGCCCAAAAGCCATAGCAAACAGTGACTTTTTCGGGGTGCATTGGATGATCTTGGATTTCATGTGAATTGGTTATGTTCCAAGTTCAACAAATTTGGTTGTTCACGTTCTCATCCATTCTGACATGCACCTGCTGCACTGAAGATAGTTTTTCCATGTAAATTAGGGCCGATTACCAACTGCTCGAGAGCTTATTCAATGGCTATGTGGATCCATGGTGATTTGGCAAAACAGACTGAAAAAATGACAACTAATTTGACAGATGTTGGTTCAACAAAATGGCCGTTACCAACTGCAAAATTTTCTTAAAGTAAAACTCTCACTCCATTTCAGAGTTTTAAGGCGCAGCAGCATGTACTTTATTAAGCACTGATGCAGCAGCTATGAGAGTATTCGAGATAAAATTCCTACGTAAGATCTTCGGTCCAGCGTGAGTTGGCGATGATTTCCGCATCCGATCCAACAGTGAGCTGTCTGAGCTCCTCAACGACATAGACGTTAAGCAGCGTATTAACATCCAGCGGCTGCGCTGGCTCGGCCATGTCGTTCGAATGGAGGAGGATACTCCGACGAGACAGGTATTTGATGCAGGAATCTGCAGAAGTCGGAGAAAAGCACGACCTTGTTTCTGTTGGACGGACTAAATCGAGGAAGCATTGACATCGATTGGTGTGACCAACTGGCGTAGATGAAGATGCGTCTGGAAGGATGTGTTAAGGCAGGCCAAAATTCGTTAATCTCGTTGTTAATGGCCAACTAAATAAGTAAGTAAATTTCAGAGCATAATTGTGACTCTTTAAAAACCTTCAAATGTTGCCAATTTAATCTACCCACTCTACTTTTCAGATATTCACACAGAAAATAGTCCGTAGGCATTAAAACAGAGGGTGGCTAAGCGATTCTGAATCTGGCGATTAAGATTTATCGATTGAATTTATTTTATATTGAATTCGAAAACTTAAAAATAGGGACAATAGAAGGGCTGGGTAATATAGAATATATAAAGAATTGAATTGTTCAATAATACGATGCGATAATTGCAGGCCTGTTTGCCTGCCTATTTTTAGTGAAGTTGCCTACTGTGGTACAACGAGGAGTTTAAATATTTTTCACTCTCTTTGTTAGATTTCAACCGCTCAGCATGAACAAACAATGTATGAAAGGCTGAGCCATTTAAGAATAAAATTATCTTGATGAATGAGCATTTAGAATAACTTTGTTAAACCAGGTTTAAGCGTTTAGCACCCTGATACACTCATTACATCATTGGCAAATAAGTACCATTTTTCATTTCTCATATCACTTGAATGTTGATTTTACTCTCCATAGTAATTTGTTTTTAAAATCCTTGATAAAAATCTTCCCCCCTCTCTAACCTTATTTCTCTGTTTGTCTCAGTGAAATGCTTTGCAAGTTTTAATTCGAAATAATTCATAAGCAACAACAACAACAAATATTGTTGAGGATATTTTAAATTGAAATTGCAACAACAACAACAACAACAATTTACTAAACAAATATTAATTATAAAATACCATTTTATTTCTTCCCTTCTTTACCCTACGTTCTCCTCTCATCATCTTCAATTTTTTGCTCATCATTATTTTTCTCACAGTCAACAGATATGTTTTCCAAAAAAAAAAAAAAAAAGTTTCTTCTTGGGGTTAGTGATGGTATTGAAGTTGTTGTTCTTGTTGTTGTTGCTTTCATTAGTTACAATATTTATTTACTCAATTATTTATTTATTTATTTACATTTCATGTGGCCAAAAAAAAAAAAAAAAACAAAATTAAACAAAAAAACAAGAAAGAAAAATTAAAAAAAAATAAATGAACCAAGTGGTGGTTTAGTTGGCTTGGTGTCTTGGTTTCTTTTTATTTTCAATTAAAACGTGGCAAAAAAAAAAAAAGAATAATTTAACAAAATGTCAATGAAAATATTGGTTTGTTCGAAAAGTAATTTCGTTTTTTTCCCTACAAAGGATTTAATTGTATTTTGTTTTGCAGCCAACTTCACACTTAAGCCATAGAATGTTTATATGCTTTGAGAGCTCATATAGTAAGGCTTGTGTGTGTGAAAAATTCCAATTAATACTACGCAGTAGTTTTTGGTTGGTGCCCCTTTAAATATGGATAAGCGATAAGCAGCATTTTCGTCAAATCTTACTGTTTTACTGCAGAAGAAAGGGTAAAAATGCTGTTCAAGCCAGAAAGAATTTGGTCGATGTGTATGAAGAAGGCGTGTTGACAGTTGGCCAGTGTCAGAACTGGTGTGTTAAATTTCGATCCGGCAATTTTAAATGTCGAAGATGCACCACGTTCGGAAAGGCCGGTTAAAACTGATAGAGACGCGATAAAGGCATTAACAATACGTGTGATCGGGTTGAGGTTTAATTTATCAACATTATTCAACAATTTATGACCACTTGAAAGTCCTGGGATTATCCTCGACGATCGATGTATGGGTTACCAATGTTCTCATAGAGAGAAATCTATGTCGCCGCATTGATGTCTGTGATTCGCTTCTCAAACATCACAAAAATGATCAGTTTTTGAAGCGCATCATCACTGGGGAAGAAAAAATGTGTTGTATACAGCAACGTGGAACGCAAAAGGTCTTGGAGCAAAAAAGATGAACCACGACAAACTATTTCCAAAGCCGATATTCACCAAAAAAAAGGTGATCCCGTCTATTTGGTGGGATTTTGAAGGAATCGTTTTTTTTTTTTTTTTTTGGCTTCTACCGTATAACACAACGATTAATTCGAATGTCTACTGTCATCAGTTGGACAAACTGAATGATACTTTTCAAAAAGGCCAGAACTAAACTAACCAACAGGAAAGGTATAGTATTTCAGCAAGATAACGCAAGACCTTTATACAAGTTTGGTCGCTCACCAAAAGCTTTTAGAGCTTGAATTTGATAAAATGCCTTATCCACCATATTCTCCAGATCTGGCACCATCGGGTTATTATTTGTTCTGGCCACTCCAAAATTTTTTTAGATGGTAAAACCTTCACCTCAATTGAGGTGGTCAAAAGGCAAAGAGCGTGGAATTGTGCTACTACCAGATAGATGGCAAAAAGTGTTGGACCAGATTTCGAAAACAGTCTTCCATTTACACAAAAAAAACAAAAAAAAAAAAAAATAGACGAAATTACTTTCCGTACAACCCAATAAAATAAAATTAAAATCGTTATTTTGTTTTTAATTTTCAAGTTTTTTAATTAAAATTTATGGCTGAGAAAATTAACAAGTTAATGCTGATGATGTTAGAATATATGTACATACATCAATATGTATGTAATGATGACGTTTCGTTTTCCTTTAAATAATCCTTTAAGTGTCATATGCAAATCTAATAAAATCTTAAAAAATTTCAGTTTTTTTTTAAGATACCAATTAAAAAAACAAAAAAAAAAAAACAAAAAAAATATTTATTAAGACAGAAAAAATGAAATGAAAAAAAACGGGATTTTAATGGCTTTAATTAAGAAACAGTTAATGAGAGCCACAGTACCGCAAATGAGGGCAAATGAAAGATATTTTAATTACCGCAATAATTTTAAAAATTATTACTTCGTGTGGTGCATTAAAAATTTTAAAAATCAAGAGAAAAAAATTTAAATTTCTTACAAACAAAAACTGTGGACTTTATTTGTCTTTCTAGTATTGAAAGACTACATTTAGTGGTAATAAATAATTGTAAAAATATTGGTAAAAAAACGAAAAAATTAAAATAAAAAAAAAAACAATTAAAAAAAAATAAACAATTTTTATTATTTTTATTGTAAGTGAAAAAAAGGAGTGTTTTTCTGGTGCTAAAAATAATAAAAAATTTCTTATTCTTCTTCTTATTCTTCATACAATTGAATTTCTTTTTTATTCCAGACAATACCCGGTCATATAGAGGTTTTTATTAAATACTTCTTGCTTTAAAATTGAAATAAAAAGAAGCCGAAATTATTTGATTCGTTTTAAAGACCAATTACAGTTGTTAACGGCCCATCTTATTGAAGCTTTATCTGTCAAATGAGTTGTCATTTATTCAGTGTGTTTTGCCAAATTACCAGGGATGACCATAGGCAACGACGTCGGTTCACTAAAAGGGCTCTGAAACAGTGGAAAACTGAACCAAATTTTCATCGAAAAAATCATCTTCAACAATGAGGCCTACTTTTTAGTGAATATGTACGTGAACAAAAAAAATTATGGAATGCGAAATGATACCAATACACATGAGCTTGAAGAGCATCTAATGCATTCCAAGAAAGTCACAACTTTGTGTGGATTAGTCGGTAGTGTGTTGGTTTATTAGACGTGAGGTCTAGGTTCAAACTTCAGCAGAGCATTCTCTGCAGTAGATGTCACATCGGCTGGTGTTTTATCTTGTAACAGTAAATCTAAACAATTATTCTGGCCATTGTCATGGGTTAAAATGCCATTATCATTGTCTACATTTGGTAAACGAGCATAACTTTGTTCTTCGGGCGTACATTCACATGAACTATTTGTAGTCTGCTGTTGCAAATGTTCGCCTGAAGGAGGTGCATTGAGTAAAAACTCAAACGAAAGTGAAAAATATTTCTTCGGCGGTTAATAAAAAAAACTCTGAAAGTAAAAAATAAAAAAGCCACTCAAAAAATCTGTCGTTCGGAGTCGACTTTAAACTTTAGGTCCCGCTACTCATGTGTAAAAATAACACGCACAACCTAAGTTATGTGAGAAGTTAAATCGTAATCCAGACTGCAGGATTATAATGATCATTTATGTATGTATGTATGTGCGTGGATTTAGGATTAGCGGTCGATATTTCTTTGAGAATGATGGTGACCAACCCAACGCCGACCACTATAGTTCGGTGATTATCAACTTCTTTAAGCCTAAATTGGTTGATGTGGACACAAACGACATGTGATTTAAACATAATGGCGCTACTTGCCACACTACACTCACTACAGTTGATATTCTGAACGAGCGATTTGAAGGCATGATTATCTTACGTGGAGATCATATGAACTGCCATCGAAACCATGCGATTTTGCAACGTTAAACTTTTTCTTGTCGGGTTTTCTTAAGTTGCAAATGCATGCAAATAAGCCACAAACCAGAGCTTTTCACAAAGCTGACATGTATGACACTCATAATGTTTAATGCCATTCATAATTCAATCGGATTTCATTATTAAAATCTGCTGAGCCATTTAAAACTGAGATCTGCCACACTGCACACACCACAGTGGATATTCTGCATGACCGATTTAGGGACATGGTCACGTTACATGGAGGTTCCTTGAACTGACCACCGACATCATGAGATTTGACCATGTTAGACTTTTTCTTATCGCAGTTTCCTTAGCCGTAGATACATGCAAATAAGCCACCAATCAGAGCGT
This sequence comes from Sarcophaga bullata, assembly GCA_005959815.1. NCBI lineage: Eukaryota > Metazoa > Arthropoda > Insecta > Diptera > Sarcophagidae > Sarcophaga > Sarcophaga bullata. The sequence goes on from QOCX01000083.1 coordinate 318,936, forward strand.
TTCTCAAAGCTGACATGGATCACACTCATAGCGACTATTACAAACCATAATTCAATCGGATTTCATTATTAAAGTCTGCTTAGCCATTTAAAACTGAGATCTGCCACACTGCACACACCACAGTGGATATTCTACACGACCGATTAAGGTCACGTTACATGAAGGTTCCGTGAACTGACCACCGAGATCATGAGATTGGACCAAGTTAGACTTTTTCTTATTGCAGTTTCCTAAGTCGTAGATACATGCAAATAAGCCACCAATCAGTGCGTTTCTCAAAGCTGACATGGATCACACTCATAGCGGCTACTACAAACCATAATTCAACCGGATTTCATTATTAAACTCTCCTCTCCAAACTGAGACATGTTACCAGAGGCGAATTAAAAATTTTAATTTATTTTCATTAAAATTTTGCTGTTGCTTCTGTTTGCTTTTCTTTAGTGTTTCTTTCTAATAAACTTACAGAGAATCACCAACAACAGTAATTTGACACAGATTTGATATTTTGTTTGGAATCAAATGATTACACTGTCATTTCGCATGTCAGGTGAATTCAAAACAACAACAACAACAAACTACATACACACGTATTTCTCTGATTATTCTTTCGCTCATGGAGATCAGAAGACTATTTGTCAGTCAGACCATGTGAGAGATGGCTGGCATAAAATCAAAAATGAACGAAGAGACCACCTGCAATTGCCAAGCAACGAATTGATAGAAGACATAGTATTTGTTTAAGAAATTACGTGAAGGAAAAAATGAAATAAAACAACAACAACAACAACAACTTCTTAATTTAAGAGAAAAAAAAGCAAATAAATCTTGTGTAGAAAGAAAGAAAGAAAGAAAGAAAATAAAAAAATGCACACGAAATGACAGAAATGCTTGAAGTTGCTGCATATTTCACATGCTATTTTGCTGGCGGTGTTGTCTGTCTCCTTTTGTGTTGCATTTTTAGTATTCAGTGTCATGCCACTTTAAATAATTAACCAAACATGATACAAAAATAAATAATAAACAAAAACAAAAAGAGAAAAAAAAAATGAAAATAAAAATGCAAATACCACCGTGGCTGGTTGCTACACGAGCCAACCAAAGAATGCGTGAGTGTGCTGCTCAAGATGGTCAGATAAACGTGGTCTATCCTGAACGCCAACTTGGGACTAACCATTACCATGTGAATGCATATGATAGTATGGCTTGTCATGTGTAAAATAAAATAAAAAAAAAGAAAAATTAAACTCAAGAGTATTTAAAATAATTTTAATTAAAATAAATACCAATTAAATTCCATTATTCTTTCACTGGTTTTTTGGTCAAAATGAAATTCTTTGAAATAAAAAATTTAGATTCCCCAACAAAAATTTAATTTAAATGGTAATCCCAAGCAATTTATTTTGACTGTATTATGGATATTTTAATACTTTAAGCCTAATTAATGATATCTTTTGCTGAAAAGAAGAAAACAAAGAAGGCAAGAGCTTCGTTATTTATTAATCCACCGCACTTATGACTGAAGAAGCATTTTGATAGCGATTATAAAGCTGTACTTGCCGCACAGTTTTTTAGTAAATACAAGGCATTTGTTTAGGCACCTCCTTCCTATCTTTAAATTTAAATAAAAGAAACTGGTTGTGAGAAACTATCGTAGTGTAGAAGGTTTAAAAAGCGACTGCTCTTGGGTTAACCCCCTTCTCAGATATGTCAAGCAAAGCGAAGTATAAAAAATCTATCTCCAACGGCAACTACCTCCCAGCAGTCTGGCTAAGACTCTGAGAGTAAATAAAATTGCTAAGGAAAGTCTTTAAAAAATCTGTTATTCAGAGTCGACATTAAACAATAGGTACCGCCAATCAAGTATAAAATTAACACACATTACATGAATGGTGTATGAAGATAGGGTGTAATCCTAGCTAAACTGTTGTAATAAACAATTAAGTGAAGTAAGCTACAGATTTGAAGGAGACATTATAGGGATGATCTATAAAGTTTAAGGGGAGTACAGTATATCAAATTATGGTCGCAGTAGTAAGGCACCTCATCCCTACGAATAATAATACAGACCACAGTGGACAATTTTAGAATGAAGTTTTTGTTGGTATTTCGTACACTAAGTCATCGTAGTATAGTAGGTAGCGTATTATCTTATCAGACGTGAGGCCACGATGCAAATCCCAGGTCAGGCATCTCCAACAAAACGAAGTCTGAACAAATATTTCTTCTATGACTTCCTCTCAGCAGATTTCTAGCAAAACAATCTGAGAGCAACTAAAAATTGCCATGAAAAGTTCTAAAAAAAAATCTGTCGTTCGCAGTCGATTTAAACTGTATGTTCCGCTACACATGTGTAAGCTGTGAGAAGCCAGGTCGTAATCCTAACTAGAGGGTTGTAATGACCAATCGTGTATATATGTATGCATGTATGTAAATATGCATGTAATAGGTTAGAAGGACACATTATAGGGATACTCTATAACGTATAAGAAGAGTACAATAGATCGTATGGTTAAAGTCCTGAGGCACTTTATCACGACTGATAATAAGAAGAATAATAAAGACCACAGTCGAACGCTTTTGCAATGAAGTTTTGAATGGTGTTTAGGAAACTGGTTGGTATTCTAGCAAACGATAAGGTTTCTGGAGGATACATCAGCACAATAAGGGTACTTACTGTACCTACAATTTTTACTCGGAAAAATGATGACAAAAACTGTTTAAAAGTCTACTCACACGCTTGGTGTCATCAAGTTGTAGCAAGGACATCTTTACACTTTCAATGGCTTTGTTTCTTGTTTCACGGATCTCATTTCAAAGCTTAACTTTGGGATTGTTTAACCAAACTAAACAAGCAGTAATACATATGCAAAAGAGGTCTATTCTAAATGGGGTCTTGTGACACTAAATCAGATCTAGTAGGTAGGTAGGCGTTGCTTTATTAAAGAAGAGCCCTTAGTTCTAATCTTTGCTCAGATATCTTGAACAAAACGAGCCACAATTCAGAAGACTTCTGGCAAGAACTCTGGGAATAAATGAACTTAGAATGAAAGGTTTCTCAAAAATTTGTTGTTCGGAATTCAAATTAACATACACAATGGAGGTGGTGTAAGAAACTAGGTTTTAAACCTGACTAAAGAGTATAAGTAAGATAAATATGTCTTGCTGCAATACATAGAATAATTAAGCAAGATTAACTGTCTTGTATAACATCACGTAATTCGCCATTACAACCCTTCAGTCAGGATTGATTATGGCCCAGCTTCTTACACCACTTATGTTGTGTGTGTTAATTTTATACATTAGAGGCGGGACCTACAGTTTAAAGTCGACTCGGAATGACAGATTTTTTAAGAAACTTTTCACGGAAATTTTATTTACTCTCAGAGTTTTTGCCAGATATTTGCTGAGAGGAAGTCGCCGAAGAAATATTTTCTTTTATGTTTCGTTTTTTGATGTCGGACCGGGGATTCGAACCTTGGCCTTTCGTCTAATAAGCCAACACATTACCTACTAGACGACGGCGACTTCAATTGTCATGTATACCTTCTTCTAATTTCAATGATTTAACGTTTGTAGCTTTTGAAAATTATTCACCTCGGACTCACTGAGTAAATTTGACTGTCTTCATAATATTTTCTCAATTTTTGTTTCCCGCAAACATACATAAATTCAGCTTTAATTCATAATTAAATAATGTTTGATTGAATGAAATTGAATTATTTTTTTATTTCCTTTATTGTATGGTAAAAAAAAAACGCAATTCTTTGTTTTATGTTTTCAAGGAAATTATAAAAAAATTTTTTTTTTTCTATTTAATTGACCCTGACTTGTTACTTTTGCTATGATTTGTGATTTTTTTTTTTTTTTTGTTACAAAATTTAATTAAAAAATAATTCTAATTTAAAAAGAGCATTGAACTTCAATTAAACAAAGAAGAAGAAGAAAAAAAAAGAAATAATAAAAAACAAGATTTTTTTTTTTTTTTATAAATACCAACACTCCGTTGATGATGTAGAGGATGATGACTTTAAATTTAAATTTGAAAAGATGAATCATTTTCGAAATTCTTATTTGTTTGCCTTCGTTGTGTGTTTAAATTCAATTTAAAATTTTTTTTTATTATAGTTTTTGTTTTGAAAGAGACTTTTTTTCTTTTATTTGTTTTTATTTATTCTTTTTCTTTTGCTGTATTTCTTTTCTTTTTTTTTTTTTGTTTGTTAAATCATTAATTAAATTATTTAATTATACAGTTGCTCAGTTGCTGCTCTAACCCAGTTTCATTGCGTATATAAAAATTTTAATTCATAATTACGCTGCTGCTTACCAATTAATTTTATGTGTGTGTTGATTTTAATTTTTTATTTTTAAACAACCTACGGTACGTTACGTACCGTACGGTACGTACCGTACGTGTAGTGTAGTGTATTGGTATGTCATTTTAGATTTTGTTTTGAAGAAAACTTACCTAAAAAGAAACAAAAAAGGAAAAAGAGAAATTTTTTTTATTAATAAAGGAATTTATTTTTGCTAAAATAATAATAAAAAAAAAGAGGAAAAAATAAATAATTTAATCATTTTATATAACTACAACAACAACAACAACAAAAAAAATTTTTTTTTTTCAAATTAAAGTAAATTGGTCATGGTTTGTTTTAAGAAGAATTTTGTTTCCTTCTTCTTCTTTTTTTTTTTTTTTTGAAGAAACTTTTTCGTTTAAAATTCTGCTGCTTTTTTTGTATCATTTCATAAGCGAATATTTTTTCCCCTCCGTTCACTAGCAATTTAGTTTTTTAAAAGTTTCTTTTTAAGAATGTTTTGTGGCGAGTCTGTATCGTTTTTTTTTTGCTTTTTTTTGTAGCCACCGAATTTCATTTGAAACTCATAAATTTTTAATAAACTTAGACGGAAATGGCAGGTAAATCACATTCTCTCTCTTTCTCCTTCTTTTTATATTCCATTTTCCACGTTATTAGTGCAAAAACCATAAAAAAACAACAACAACAACAACAACAACAACAACAACAACCTGATGTAGTGAAGTGAAAATGTTCGAATTTCCTAAGAATGCATTAAAAGCAGTCTCATTAAAAACGAAGAAAAGAAAAAAAAAAAAAAAATAAACGAAAACAAATAAATTCCTAATGTAAGGGAAATATTAAGAAAATCAAGCGTGAATTTTAATTAAAAGTAACATTAACAGAAAAGATTAAACGAAACAAAAAAAAAATGACAGTTATTTGGAACATAAAATGGAATTTGATTGTGTAGCTTGAATAAAGTTTTAATAAGACCGCAATAGTGTGTTAATTAGATCTTATGGATTGAACTAAGGCAACAGGGTAATTGATTTTTTAATAAAGAATTTAAAAAGATGAGAAAAAGAAACTTCAAGGTAGCAATACTCGATAATGAGCAACAGAATTGGAAATGTAAAAAAAAAAAATTGCAACTTCAAGTAAATCTCACATGAGATCGACTGCTAGAATAAGCCCCCAAATGTAATAATTAATAATAATAATAATAATATTGGGTTTTCGTATAATAAACAAATACTTTATTAAAGTATATATTGGCCGTTCTGCTCCTACACCTTTTGCCATCTATCTGGTGGTAGCATAATTCCACGCTCATAAAATTTTGGTCTTTGCTTTTTGACCATCTCATTTGAGGTGAAGATTTTACCATCTAAAAAATTTTGGAGTGGCCAGAACAAATAATAATCCCATGGTGCCAGATCTGGAGAATATGGTGGATAAGGCATTGTACCAAATTCAAGCTGTAAAAGCTTTTGGCGAGCGACCAAACTTGTATAAAGGTCTTGCGTTATCTTGCTGAAACACTATACTTTTCCTGTTGATTAGTTTAGTTCTGGCCTTTTCTGTTGAAGTGCATTCAGTTCAGTTTGTCCAGTTGATGAGAGTGGACTTCCGAATTAATCGTTGTGTTATTCGGTAAAAGGTCAAGAAAAAAAAAACGATTATTTTAAAACCGCACCAAATAGACAGCATCACCTTTTTTTTGCGAATATCGGTTTTGGAAATGGTTTCTCGCGGTTATGTTTTTGATCCATGACCTCTTGCATTTGGCGTTGTTGTATACAATCTATTTTTAATCCCCAGGGATGATACGCTTCAAAAACTGATTATTTTCGTGATGTTTAAGAAGCGAATCGCAGACGTCTTTGCGGTGACATAGATTTCCTTCTATGAGAACATTGGTAAGCCATACATCGAGCTTCGAGAGTAATCCCAGGCCTTTCAAGTGGTCATAAACTGTTGAATTTGATAAATTTAACCTCAAACCGAACTCACATGTTGTTAATGCCTTTATTGCGTCTCTATCGGCTTCAATCGGCCTTCCCGAATGTGGTGCATCCTCGACATTAAAATTGCCGAATCGAAATTAAGCGAATCAGTTCTGGCTCCAACGTACTGTCAACACACCTTTTCTATACATATCGGCCAAATTCTTTTTGGCTTGTACAGCGTTTTTACCCTTTCTGTAGTAAGAACAGTAAGATTTGACGAAAATGCTGCTTATCGCTTATCCATATTTAAAGGGGCACCAACCAAAAACTACTGCGTAGTATTAATTGGAATTTTTCACACACACATGCCTTATTATATGAGCTCTCAAAGCATATAAAAATTCTATGGCTTAAGTGTGAAGTTGGATGCAAAACAAAATACAATTAAATCCTTTGTAGGGAAAAAAATGAAATTACTTTCCGAGCAACCCAATAAAAATATCGCCAAGGAATGGCATTTCAAGCCAAATATTGCCCAACTCTAAATGCGATTTGCTGCAAGGTAGCTTGTTCTATACAACATGCGGTAGCAGGTATTGAAAAAAAAAAGAAATTAAATTTGTAGAGTATCGGTTACCAACTGCATTTAATATTAACCAAAGCCATGGTAATTAATAAAATATTTTAACAATTTTAATACGGATTGTCATAAAAGTGATTTAATGATAAAAAACAACAAAAGCAAAAAAAAAAAAAAAGAATGAAATTAAAATCAAGAAAAAGGAATCGAAATAAAAATAGAATTTTTAAAAGAACGATTTGATTAAAATCTTTGAATGTTTTTGGGGGGAAACAATCGATTGCCACAATGGGAATGTACAATATATTTTTATTTGTTGTTGTTGTTGTTTGTTGTTTTTTTTATTAAAATTTATATGGGGATTAAAATTACGTTTCTTTGAATACTTTTTTTTATGTTTATCCCTTTAATTTAAATTTCATTTTGTTTTTTTTTTTTTGATTTTATTTTTCTTTTTTGTTTTGTTTTGTTTTGTATTTTATATGAGTTGAATGTGTGTGTTTTTCCAGGCTTCATTTTTATTTGATTTTTATTTCGTTTATTTTTATTTTTTTTTTTCGTCTGCAATAAAAACAAACTTCTTTTCTTTTTATTTTATGGGTCTGCAAGATCCATTCAAATATCATAACATGGCTGGCTGTTAAATTTCTTAATATTATTTGTAATTTCTTTTATTTTTTTATTAATAAAAAAAGATGACGGTAGTTTTATTACTATTAATAACACTAATATTAATATTATTAAGCTATTAACGTTTTATTTCAAAAAAATTGGGTCAAATTTTTCTATTAAGTGTGCCATGTATTTAGAAAAACATTTCAATAAAATGATCATTTTGTAAACCATTTGTAGACAACATTGCTGAACATGATGGCTTCTGTTAAACCTTCATGGAAAGTATCTGAAAAATCTGTTTAAGCTATAGGGTCCCGCCATTCATAAACGAAATTAAGGGACATAAAATGGGTGGTGTTAGCAGCTAGGTTATAATCCTGGCTAAAGGGTTATAATGATCGATTAAGGAAGTAAGATATTTATTGATAGTAAAGCTAAAAGTCGCTAAAGTCTAGTAGCTAGTGTGTTGGTTTGTTAGACGTAACGCCGCGTTTCAAACCCCAGGTCAGACTTTAAAACGAAATATGAAAAAAATATTTTTCGGCAACTTCCTCTCAGCAGATTTCTGGCAAAAACTCGGAGAGTAAATAAAATTGCCTTAAAAAGTTTTTTAAAAAATCTGTCGTTCGGAGTCGACTTTCAACTGTAGGTCCCGCCACTCATGTATAAAATTAACCTACACAGCATAAGTGATGTGAGAAGCTAGATCGTAATCCTGACTGAAGGGTTGTAAGGACCAATTGTGTGTGTATGTACATTTATGTCGCTACAGAGTTTGTTCAACACATCTAATTGTACCAAAGTACAGGGTGTCTCTAGAAGAGATAGTGACATCCCTGAATGCGAAAACATTGAAGCTAATAAAGTCATGTTGGTTCTTGCAAATGCTGGTACAAAAGATAATTCAAAATAGGGACAAAAAACTGCTTTCAAAAGATCATTAGAAATACGGAAGTAACGAATGCATCAGGAACTACATAGGGACTACACAATTCTGACCTTCTGTTAATATATGCGGAAAAGATAATTTAAAATAGGGACAAACAACTGCTCTCAAAAGATCATTAGAAATAAGGAAATAATGAATGCTTCAGGAACTACATAGGGACTACACAATTCTGATCTTCTGTTAATATATGCGGAACAATACTTCCCCTTAGACTTCTAATCTGAATCAATCTTAAAAATCTTATAACAGTCTTAGTGGAACAATGCCTCTAAGGTGTAAGCACCCAATCATTAAGAGTCAATCAAACGTCTTCTGAATTTCTTTTTCTCTCATTGTTTGGCGTTCGTCAGCCTAGACGAACGAGACTAGAATTTTTTTGTCAAAGTCTGTCTAGACAAAGGTGATTTGGAACACAGAACAATCCTTCACAGGCTGTCAAAATGTTTGAAAAATGCAAGCCAGCCAGGAATTACAGAGAAATGGCATTGTAACGAAATATTATCCAAACCCAAGTGATTTTTCCATAGACATTTATCACTCCTATTGTAAGCTTGTTTATCTATTTAAAGTATATTGAATATGTAACATAATCTTTATTTAGTATTTCCATTGGGTTCTCAAAAATTGTTAACAATTTTCCACATAAACTTCCTAATAAAATGAGGCTCCCCTTGCCAGATGAATAACTAACCCCCAACAACAGTCATGGCATAATTAACGCCATAAAAGTTTTATAATTATTTTAATCAAATAATCGAAAAATAAAATTTTTTTTTTTATTGTAATCATAAAAAATTTCGAAAATATGGCAACAGCAGACGTATTTTCTTTCATTTGTAAGCCCAAATGGCACTGAATTTTGTTTTTTTTTGTATTTTTTTAACTGCTTATTGTTGTTTTTGTTTTAAGAGCAGGATTTGACTACAAAAGAGGTTATTTCTTACAACAACAACAACACAAGCTCACAATAAATTTTGTTATTGTTGTTGCTGTTGCTGTTGCTGTTGCTGTTGCCGTTCTGTTGGCCTGTCGATTTAATATTAATGTTGAGTTAATCGAGTTTTGTTGTAGTTTGATTATAAGCGCGTTCTTTTTTGTTTTGTTGTTGTTGTGTTTTTTTCTTTATAATTTTTTATTTCATTTTTTAACCTCCTTTTTCAAAAAACAACAACAACAACAACAACAACAACTGCAGATGAGAATTTATTTAAAAAGGCTGGTTTATGTTATTTAGCAGCGTTTTATTTTGTATGCCTGTGTGCGAGAGTTTTTATCTCTTGAGTGCATTTTATTTACTTTTTTTTATTTATTTTATGCTTTTCTTTATTTCTTCTGTTTTCTTCTGTTGCTTGTTCTTTATTTTTTCTTTTCTTAATTTGTATTTTATGTATTCCTATAGCCTGGTTGTTATTATTTGTTTTCCTTTTTCTCTTCTTGGTTGTTTTTTTTTTGTTTTTGTTATCAGATTATTATAGTTACTGGCAGTATTTATGTATGTATGTATGCATGCATGCTTAAAATGCATGAGAAAGGTTATATGCATTAATGCATGTATGTATGTATGTATGTATGTGTTTATTGTGTTTATTTATTATCATGGCTGTAATGGCTGCAGGCGTTGCACTATTTCAAGGTCTTTCGAATATTTTTTTTCTATAAATCGTAGAGTCAACAATTAAGAGAGCGAAAAACCGTAATTATTATTATTAGTTTTTTTTTATAATTATTACACTGTTGTTGTTGTTGTTGTTGTTGTAGGTCTTGTTGCTATTGTTTTATTGTTGATATCCAGTGTAGAAAAAGAACAGAAAAAAAACTGCATTTAATATGCATTTAATGAACAAAAAAATAAAACAAAACAAAATTTAAAAAAAAGTACTTAAAATAGTAATAAAATTCTGCAGTTTTTTTTTTGTTGTTTATTTTTATTAATTCTAGTTATTAATTTGTTTACTTTATTTAACATTTTTACTACTACTACAGTGGGGTTATGTATGTATGCATATGTATTTGTGTACATTGAAATTAATTGTCTGACACTAATACACTGACTGACACAATTTGTAATTTATTTTCATTATCTTTTTTTTTTAAATGAATACAGTCTATCTCCCTCTCGCTCTCTCTCTCTCTCTCTTCGTTTGCATTTTTCAATTTTTTTTTTGTTTAAAAAGCGGGGGATCACTCTAATGATTTATAACAGCGTTGTAATTTAATTTAATCGTTTTTGTAATTTATAATTTAAATTGTTAAAATTTGTTGTTGTTTTGGTTTTTTTTGTTCTACAAGTCATTTTAATTTATTCATTTAATCATCAATTCTTTTCATTTAAATACACTGTCTGTCTGTGTGTTCATTCTTTCATTGTATTGTAGTATAGAAACCATATTGTTGTAACGTTTTCTTGGAAAACTTGTTTGTAATTGGAGACTCAAGTAAAAGTTAAAATAGAAGGAATATGTTCTTTCCAACAACATAACAAAGACTGTACAATAGGATTATTATGCTTAACAAATAAAGGATAACAAAAAACAAAAAAAAAGAAAAAAAAGAAAAAATATAATGATTTATAATACACGTATTGCATGTATGGCTATAAATAGATAAGATTATATACACAATCGATTCATTTATTCGAATTCAAAGATAGAATAAGATTCGTTAAAAGATAGTAAATGTAAGAGAAACGTTTAAATTCGAATGAATTCATAGGTTTTTTTTATG
>QOCX01000083.1:330278-348087 GCA_005959815.1 Sarcophaga bullata
GAGAAGCTAGGCCGTAATCCTGACTGAAGGGTTGTAATGGCCAATTATGTATGTATGTATACTTTCCCTTTACTTAAGGTCTTGAATTTTATGTTTCAATGAATAAACCGATTGAAGTCCTTTATTAACTTTCAAATTTTCCTTCACAAATTAAATAATCAGGTTGGATACATACATACGTAATGCATACGTATATAATTGGTCATTACAACCTTACAGTCAGGATTAGGACATCGCTTCTGACACCACTTATGTTGTGTGTGCGCTAATTTTATACATGAGAGGCAGGACCTACAGTCTAAAGTCGACTCCGAATGGCAAATTTTTGGGAAACTTTTCATAATAATTTTTTTTACTCTCAGAGTTTTTGCTAGATATATGCTGCGAGGAAGTCGCCCAAGAAATATTCTTTCATATTTCGTTTCGCTGAAGATGTCTGACCTGGGGTTTGAACCTGACCTGGGGTTTGAACCGTGGCCTGACGCCTAATAAGTCAACACATTGTTTACTAGACTACGATGACTTCATACGTTAGATACGTAATGCCTTTTCCAGCGAATGGAAACCAAAATTGGAGTAAAAGCATACGGCACTTTTTAGAAAACTGTGTTAACTGTAACTGAAGGAAGCAATCTCCTAAGTATTTATGTCTACCTTTCTGAAAGGCAACAATAACGAAGATGCCTCTTATGATAATGGTTTACATCTTTCAATTCACATGTCATCTCCGTATTCACTGCTCTATTCAAATAGCGTGACATAATCGAATCTGAAATATTTTCAAAACAACTGAAGCTTAGATTATCCCTTGCGCTATCTGATTACTGCAGTACTACTGTTCATTCTGAAATAGTGGCTAAATAGATTGCCCCTGTGCAAATCCAGTATCAGATTATATTGTTTGGTGATATTTACCGAAAGTAAACGAGCAATGGCCGTAATCCTGACTGAAGGGTTGTAATGGCCAATTATGTATTATGTATGTAAACGAGCCATTAGATCTGTTGAGAACCTGTGTAACATACCTAATATTGTCCAAGAATGTCGGGTATTTCTAGAGGAAATAAAGAGCCTTTAAACGGTTAATCTAATATGGATTGTTGGACACGAGGATATTGAAGGCCACAACTAAGCTGACACGCTTGTAAAAGCTTGCACAATGGGAAATCCAATTGTATTTATTCATGAGATTCGAATTTCTCTACACCGTAGGAAGCAAATGGTCTCACTAAAATTCTTTGTTAAGATGGAATAATAAGTTCAATTCTGGAGAGACAAGGCAGAACTGACCCCATGTGATTGTAGGCAAAAAATTGATGTTAAAACTAATCAAATTCCATCTTAGGGAACTCATAGCAGTTACAACGGCGCACTGGCCTCTAGGTGAGCACCACCAGAATTTGGTGTGCCTCATAATGTCTTCTACAGAAGCTGTAACGACAAGCTAGCAGAGGAGTATTATGGAACATCTTCTCTAATCCTATTCGGTGCTTGGAACCTAAGAAGAAGAATCCTTGAGCAGCCAGAATTTATAGAAATAAGGTGCCTAGCTAAAGACAATTCAAATGAAATTCTCATCCTCATAAAATAGTCATGACGGCTGATAGATGCCAATTATGAGTAGTAATTATATGACGGAATAAGCAATAGCGCCACTCATGTATAAAATTAATGCAAACAGTATAAATGGTGTGAGTAGCTGGGTTGTAATCCTGGAACTGAAGGGTTGTAATGATCAATTATGTATTATGTATGTATGTATGTATGTATGTATGTATGTATGTATGTATGTATGTATGTATGTATGTATGTTTTTTTTGTCTTGAGCCGGAGGTGGGAATCTTCGAAAAGACACTTTTGTTCCAACAAAAGAGTGCACGATTCACATCACTGGTGCCTACGTACTAAACCCACCCCCTACACACTTCAACCACTCTCCCTCCGCGGGACTGCCGTAAGGTATTACTTCGCGGAGGGCTGTTAGCTTAAAAGCTTTATCTCATTAATTTAAATTTCGCCTTCGTTCCTCCAGCCTTCGAGTTCCAGCATAACTTCAGCCATTCTCTGGCTATATTGTCTCCATAGAATCCTAGAATTCATCATCACTTCCAAAATCCGTTGGTACAAAACTCCGATTCACGGCCATCTGAATCTGGGCAGCATGTTAGAATATGCTCCGCATCTTCCTCCTCATCTAAACAGTTTGGACAAATAGGGGAAGTATCATGTCCAAATCGGTGCAGATACTTCCTGAAGCATCCATGACCAGTTAGAAACTGGGTCACGTAAAAGTTCAGCTGGTAATGATGGTTGCGGTATGTATGTATGTATGTATGTATGTATGTATAAGCAATGTCGATGTTACAACAGGACCTTTGTGAAACCAAGTCTGCTACGCCTATAAGGCGGCTCTCAATTGAAACTAACCTAACCTAACATTTAGTTGCGGGACATGCTTTCTACAGTCTCCATAGAACCTCTACAAAAATCTTGGAATCATTTCTTTTTGAGGCAGTATTTTTTAAAATTAATCCATCATTTCTTGTTCTGGAAACTTTAGATTCAAAATGTCTTCGCCACATACATGCACGTCATTCGCTTCTTCTACTTTGTGGATGCCAAACAATGGCATCATTATCTTGTGGGCGCCTTAGTCTATTACTAATTCACCAATTGCGCTTCCCTATCGTAGCTAACATTACATACATAACATAATTGGCCATTACAATCCTTCAGTCAGGATTACGGCCCAGCTTCTCACACCATTTATGTTATGTGTGCCAATTTTATAAATGAGTGGAGGAACCTACAGTTTAAAGACGACTCCGAATGACAGATTTTTTTCCAGAAATCTGCTGAGAGGAAATCGCCGAAGAAATATTTTTTTTTCATATTTCGTTTATGATGTCTGACCGGGGATTCAAACCCTGGCCTTTCGTCCAACACGCTGCTTACTAGACTACGGCGACTCCAACATTAGCTAGCTAACATTAGATGTTCGATATTAGAGGCAGAAATATTTCTTTAAAAAAGTTTGAATGAAGTTCTGAATTTCAAGTTTTAAAGCCATAATGGAAGCTTGGATTTGATGCAAGAATTAAAAATAAAGGCAGAAATTTAAAAAAATATGCGGGTAATAACTTTAAAAATTAAATAAACATTCAATAAATATTTATAAACTTTCTTTTAAAAATTTATTTCTTTACGGCCTATGGAGAATACGAAAATTTCTTATGCTGCAATTACTTTGGCAAAAAAAAAATTTTTTTTCAATGTTTCATAACTAAGAGTTAAGTTAACAAACTCGATTATGTAATTTTGTTTTCTATTTCTTTTTTATTTTTACAACAACAACAACAACAGCAAAATAAGAAAAATTGATTTAAATTACTTGCTTCAGCTGTTTTCTGCAAAAATTTAACATGGAAAAGCATTTTTTTTTTTATTTTCAATGAATAAATTAAGGAAAATGGAAACGATTTATTTTTCTCTTTCTTGTTTTTTGTTGTTGTTGTTTTAATAATGGAAAAACAACAACAACAACAACAAGAAAACAAACTAAAATAATTACATTTAATTATGAAGATTTTATGCAGAGAGATTATAATCAACGTTAACAATTTTGTTTCCTCCTTCGTTTTGGTATTTTTTTTTTCGTTTGGCCTTTGATTTGTTGTTTAGCAAAGAAAGAAAGAAAGAAAGAAAAAATTTTTATTTTGCATGAGGGTGAATCATTTTTATCATAAAAAATCCATTTAAAATTTAAATTAAGAGAACCAAAAAAAAATTGTTTTTTTTTTGTTTTTAAACGAAAAGGAAATGCCTCATTAGCATGACAATGCTAAGCGCGGGACTTTAAATGGAAAAAAATTAAAAGAAAAAAAATTTTTAAAAATCGAAAAAATAATTTAAAAAAAAATGCAAGTTTTTAATTTGTTTATAAGCAAAATGTATATTAAATTCCTATAAATTTCATTCTTTTTGTTTTTCTTTTTTCTTTTTATCAGTAAAGAATAAAAAAAAAAAAATCATCTTCAAGAGGCTAACATTTTCAAGTTCGTTCAAATTGTTCATTTCACTTCGTTTTTCTTTGTTTTTGTTCATTGGATTTCATTTCTTTTCTTCTTCTTTTCTTTTTATAAAAGATACAACCAACAACAACAACACTTAACATTCAACATTGAAGAACAACTGAAGATACATACATACATATATACATACATACACACTCTGTTTTTTTCTTTCCATTGGTCTTGTAATGCAATAAATAACGATTATTTCAATAATTGCATTCAATTTATTATTATAGTGGAGATAATTTAATATAAATGGATGTACGTGACCTCAGCTTTATATATACATACATACACACATACCTAACATACATACGTATGTATGTATGTATATTTATATGAACGTTATAAGTCTATATTGTAGTTATGTGCACGGGTATAAATTGTTGTATTGATATCACTGCTGCTCTAAAAATGAATACCATCATCAGCCCCATTCTATAAATTATGTCAACCATAAAAGCAGGTATTAAAGTAAATTTATTGTTTAAACCATAATCTTTAGAAGATTACTAGGTAAAGAACTGCAAGCAATGTTTTAGTGATTTAAACGTTCAATATTAACGCCTATCAAAGCATGTAATTAAGGCAACACTTGCAACACGACACAAAGCAATAATAATTGAAAAATATTTTATAAGAAAAGTATTTAAAAGCGCTACATTGATCACATTGATATATGACAATATGACCTCTCTTAAATGGAATTCAGGACAATCGTTCCAAATAAAGTTTTCGTAAAGGACTCCGTAAAAATCTTCACTGATGGTTACAAACTGTACAGAACAGTTGGTTGCGGAATTTTCTGGGAATCGATCAGTCTGCCGCAACAATGTAACGTTTTTCTGGCAGAAGTGTCGGTCAATGTGGCCATACAACCAACCGAGAAAATTATTTAGGATGCAAATATCCCCAAGCGGAACATTATCCCACTCTGTGATAGTCAGGCGACTATCAGGGCACTGAGTTTCAACATAATCAACTATAGGACGCTGCCGCAGACAGTGTAGTGGAATGTGGATTTCTGGACACAATGATATTTCGGTTAACAGCACAGCGGATGAATTTGGTAGATGGGTCACAACCAGTAACTGTCCAACAAATTCTCGACTTTAGGAATCTCTGTACGGTCCTGTAAGCTGATAATTGACAATAAGATTGATTACCAATTCCCTCAACAGCAGATATGTTGCTTCGGACACTGGCAGAACGGCACAGAAAATCTAGCCAGAACTGGCTGAAGGGAGCGCGGTAAGTCTCTGGTCACTGTAAAGGGGATAAGCTAACCAACGAATTCTCAACTTTAGAAATCCCTCTGGGTATCTGTTATTTTATAATTGACAATGTTGTCAGCAATCCTATCAACCGCAGCTGGGTCACTTCGAAATCTGGCAGAACGGCACAGAAAATCGAGCAAAAACTGGCTGATGTTCGTACGGTAAGTGTCCGGGTAACAACAAAGTGGATAAACTGGCCAGGCGTGGCACAAATGTCCATCGAACTGTGAGATAAGTTCCGACTTCGGTAATACCTGTGGAGCCCTATAAACTTATAATTACCAATGTGGTCACCATTTCCATTAAAACACAGGTATTCCGCTTCGGACACGGGCCGAACGGGATAAAAAAATCTAATCAAAAGTGAATGAAGCACGCACAGTAAGTCTCTCAGTCACTGCGAAGTGGATAAATTGGACAGGCGTGGCCCAACTGGCCATCGTACAGCTCGACTAGTTCTCAACTTTGTGAATCCCTCTGGGTACCTGTAAGCTTACTATTGCTTATGCGGTCACAAATTCCATCAACCGCTGAAAGGCCGCTTCGGACAAGGACAGAACGGCATAGAAAGGACATGCGCTAAGGCTGCTTAAACTCCAAAGAAGTACACTCCGTGTGGTCATCGGGGTTATAACAGGGCACTGTGCAAATGATTGTTGTAGAAGCTGCAGAGATATGGAAGTTGTTGGGGTCATAAGAGGGCATGCATGCGAGTCGCTTTGGTCTTAAGCAACTTGCAATTGATTTCTGTAGAAGCTACAGAGATGGCGAAGTTATTGATGTCATAATAGAGCACACATTCGAGGCGCATTGATTTAGGGCACATTGCAAACGATTTCTGTGGAAACTGCAGAGATCAGCAAGAAGATGAGACTGTTCTTCTTCGACTGGGGACATGTCCGGCCTTATGGCAAAGGAGAAGAAGACATTTTGTTGCCTACTACTACATGCATGATCTTGTTGAACTGTCAAGCAGGACTAGGAAGTAATGGAAAAACTTCGGTATCACCATGGGCTCCATAAGGCCTAAGAGTGTCCATACGACTTCCATTGGAAACCAAATTTTCACTAATTTTTCTTTTAGAAATAAAATTCGAAAACAAAGATTTTTAATTGAATTTCTTTTAATCATGGCATGGGGCTGAATTTTTTAACATCTGTTAAGATAGTCATTCAAGTCTTCTATAAGAATTCAAAAAAAAAAAAGGAGAAAAAAAAAACAAATAAATGATAGTCATAAAATAAATGAAGAAAAGAAGTAGAAAAAAAAACGTAAAGAAAAAAATAATAAAAATGAGAGAGGAGTGTTAAAATGATTGTATGAAGAAAAAAAAATTGTCGATGTATTCCTTCGTAATTGTTGCTGGCTGATAATGTTGTTGTACATTCTGTTGCTGGCTGGCTGCTCTGTTGCCATAACTATTGCCGGCAATAAAATGCGTTCTGTTCTCTGTAGTAAGTCTGTAGAGTAATTTTATGTATCTGCCTGTGTAATACAACATTACAAACAAACACTTAATGAAGGTATTTGAACTAGAAATTGTAAAAAAAGAGGCAACAAAAAAAGACAGAAAAAAGGAAAATACTTTTACAATTTTAGTTCTTTACATTTCTTTTCTTTCTTTTTTTCTTCTTTCTTTTTTTTTATCAATAAAACATATTTAATGTCAGGAAATAGATACAATGAGAGAAAAAAATTAATAAAAACAACAACAACAACAATTATAATCATTTTATTTAGCACAACTGTTGAGGCGTAAAACAAAGTTTTCTTTTCATTTAACATTTCTTTAATAACAAAAGAAAAAATAAAAAACATTATCAGCGGAAATATTAATTAAAAGAGAAAAAATTTTAAACTATAAAAATTTAAACAATTAGGAAATACTTAATTTAGCTAGAAATTAAGTTTTTTTTAATTAAAAAATAGAAAAAATAGTTTTTTTTTTGGTGTTTCTTTCTAAAAGTTATTGTCATCTGAAGTTTCCTCCTCTAAATTCATGTAGATAGGTAGATAGGTTGAAGAAGAAGATACCAATCAAGGATCTCATGTCTATTGACACACACCTAAGCCATCATGTAGGCTTGTTGTGCGCTCATCACTAAGAATACCTCATTACTTTCTCTTGGAAGTCTGTTTCTTGTACAAACATCCAGTTTACTTCTCTGAGGCGATTATGTCGTCCTCATAATATTCGCATATCAAACTTATGAAAGCTAGACAATGGTTATTTTCACCACATGACCTGCATTCAACATTTTTCACCACGCCAATATGGTTCAACTGTACATGTAAGGCGAAGAGTGCTCTAAATATGCTCACATACAAACATAATTGGTCATTACAACCCTTTAGTTAGGATTGCAACCTAGTTTCTCATAACACTTTTGTTGTGTGTGTTAAGTTTTGTACATGAGTGACGCAACCTGCAGTTTAAAGTCGTCTCTGAACAACAGATTTTTTAAGAAACTTTTCATGTCCTCTACTGAGAGTCAATAAAGATGCTGTCCGACCTGGCATTTAAACCGTGGTCTCACGTCTAATAAGCCAACATACTATCTACTAGACTACGACGTCTACAAGTATGCTCATTAGCCTTAAATACTTAAAGTATGCTTAACTATGGATCTAGTCTTCCATAATAATTTTCATAATTTTTTTTTATTATCATTTACGAATGCGTTTTCACTTTATTTCATTTCCCTCCTTCTCTTCTCCGCTTCCACCAATAGCTACATAGCTCTAGAGTTGATTGAACTATTTACGCTTCTATGGCGTTTATTATTGTAATTCAAAGTAAATGTGAAATCGCATGAGTATGTGTAATTTATTGCAAATAAAATTTACTCTCGCACACATCCCCATCCACATATAATTCAGGGATTATGCCCATGCACCGGTGTATGTGTGTACATGCAATAGTGTGTGCAAGTAACTGTACAATACTTATCAATATTAATTATATACAATCGATGAGTTTCCTTCGCTTAATTAAATACAGTCATCCCTTGCTTAACGCGGGCTTCATTTTAATGACAGTCTGTTGCGGTTTAATTTGTGCAAATAAAATACCATAATTTTTCAGTTTTTAATTATTTTTGTTTTTATTATTAACGAATGAAAAAACAAAAATTAACTTACAAACCAGTTGTTGTTATGACATGAACTTTCGTGAGACGTGACGTCAGGCATGAATGGAAAGTAAGTTTTCGAAAGAAATCGTTTTTAATACAATACATAGGAAGTTATAATTTAAACAATAACAAATATAGCATTAATGAAATGATGACTATAGTTTATAGCTCTTCAGTTATACAATTTTATCTTCTCTTTACCTCTCTTGGAAACATACGAGTTCTAGTTTTTGGATGATCATGCATCGCTAGGTTTGTTTGAATGATCATGCATCGCTATTCATGTCTCGAGAAATATACGCTTGCAATAGTATCTGGCTTTTAATAGGATAGTATTTCCAAATCATTTGCTGCTTTTGATTTATTTCAGTTTTGATATCTTCTTAGTGAAGTTCCAGAGACCGGTGTTGATAATATTATTCAATCAAAAAATCCTGTATATGACTCTTAAGCCCTTTATTATATTCAAAACTAGCCAGGTTTCATTTCTGCCCTACAGAGTACATCGTTGAACTTACCCGATCTTCTAGTATAGCTCACATATTGTCAAACTTATAAGAGAGTATACAAAAGATCATCGGCATCATACAAATTTGAAAAAGTCATCGTAATCCTAGCTAAAAGACTTCCTGAGAAACAAATAATATTGCCATGACAAGTTTTTCTAAAATCTGTCGTTCGGAATTGATTTTATGCTGTAGATCCAGTCACTTATGCATAAAATTAATACACACGACATGGGTGGTGTGAGTAGCTAGCAGAGATTAGCAGTGATTGGAATCATACTCATAATTTCTGATACTGATACGCATTCATACTTATTTTAATATCATCGAACCTCTTCTGCTCATATTGAAAGTTTGAAGTACTCTTCATACTCATACTTAACACTGCGCACGATGTTTTTAATTTCTACTTTCCATGCTCTGTTTGCTGATCTGTGTATTTTGCTTGTGTGTCTTTTTTCTTTTGTTGTAAATGCAGGAATAAGTAAGACTGATGATGATTCGATGATGAATGATTCTAATCACTCGAATCATTTATGCGTATTATAAGTATTTTTCTAAATTTATGAATCTGAATGAGTAAGCGTACGAATCAAACACATTTCGAATGGTCTGAGTTCGATGACAGCGTTGTACGTATACTCATTGCAACTTGTACTTATAAATCAACGTTGTAGTGAGTGCGAATCAATCACACGTAATACATAATTGGCCATTACAACCCTTCAGTCAGGATTACGGCCTAGCTTCTCATAAGTGGTGTAATGATGCGTGTGTTAATTTTATACATGAGTGGCGGGACCTACAGTTTAAAATCGATTCCGTACGACAGATTTGTTTGAGAAACTTTTCATGGCAACTTTTATTAACTCTAAGAGTTTTTGCCAGAAATCTGCTGAGAGGAAGTCGCCAAAGAAATATTTTTCATATTTCGTTTTTGATGTCTGACAGGGTATTCGAACCCTGGCCTTTCGTCTAATAAGCCAACACACTACTTACTAGACTACGGCGACTACGTATCAATCAGGGTAGTTAAATTTCGAAACTCAAAATTTCATGAGTACTTATGAGTTTCGAAAAAGTGATTCATTGATAATCTCTGCTAGGTAGCTAGGTTGTAATCCTGACTAAAGCGTTGTAATGATCAATTAAGATGATAAATAAGTCCTTCAAATGATGTCGAAGGCCTTTTTGAAGTGGATGAATAGTAGATTATTAGAAATCTGCTTGTTTAGTTTTTATTTTTCTCTGGATTTATTCTGAAGTCTTTTCAGTATTATGATTGCCAATAGTAATGTTATTCTCGCAAGTAGCATCTGAATTTGCGGTTCATTGTCAGCTGCTGCTCTATGACTTTTAAATTTTCCGATGGTCTGTTGTATCCCATTTTGTCTGGTAGAGTTGTATGATATCCTTTAGATATTTACTTTAGAGCTGCTTTTTTTTATTTCTTAGTCCTTCGTAATCGTTACAATTGCTTCGAAATGTTTTCTTGATCTCCTTACTTGCTATTAATAAGACAATATACCATCTGGCGTAGTTTGTTTATGCTATTCAGGATTCTACTGCTGTTAGTGTCACCCATTTCGAGAATTTTAATGTCGAGCAGCTCCATATTAAGTTGCTTTAATTGGGAAATTATGTTCTAAGCATTTATGGATAGCTAAGAGACAATATTTTCAAATGAGTGGTGTTAACCTGGAGTTTTCATTGCTAAGGCATTGCATTGTTCTGCAGTTGTTAGACGCAGAGTTGTGTTGCTGTTGTGCAGGAGTTATTGAAGCTTTTTATTTCCAAAGCTCCACAGCAATGATGTACTTTTTCGTGTTTTCAAGCCACACTAACCCCAAAGCATTTAGTCTTGATCAAAGCAGTTATAAATTAAGCTTTCATGTTTGAGTAAGAGAGCTAGAGGATTTGAATAATTTCCAGTTAATATTTGGGTTTTTGACTTTTGAAAATCCTAGTGGTTGAGCGCGTTGCCGGTGTATGAAAGTCTTGATTTTTTCTTCAAGAAAATCTTTAAATTTTTAATTTCTATTTCAAAAAATTTCTTAAATGTTTATATCAAAAATGTTGTTGTTGTTGTTTTTTTTTTTGCAATTCTCTTAAATTTAATTTCATTTTGTTTTATTTCGTTTCTATTTTAATTTTTTTAAATTTTTCTATGCTGTTCACTTCAATTCGATTTAATAAGTTTTGAAGAAAGTGCCATAAATTTGTTTTTTATGTTTTTGTACACAAACAGACAAAAACAACAAATAAAAACGAATAAAAAAAAGTAAAGAAAACTTGCAATATTTCATTTGTTGTATTATTTTGTGTAGAGTTTTTTGGGTTTTTTTTTTATTTTTCTTCATTTTAACAATGCCCACAGACACAATATTCTATGAGATGACAGTGGGCCGAAAAAGAAAACAAGAAAGAAAGTAATTTTAATGCAGGCTCTTGTTATAAAACATTGCTTTGAAATGCCAATTAAATTTATCATGCCCCACTGTAAGTGGTTTTTACACCATTTATTTATATTTATGTATGTTTGTGTGTATGGATTCATTTCTATTTATGCCGTTTAACTTTTTTTGTTGTTATTGGTCTTCCTTTTATTTTATTTTGTTTTGTCTTGTAAGGAAATTGTGAGAAAAACTTTTTGATAATAAATTTATTAAAAACTTTTGCATATAAATTATGGAGAAAAAATAGAAAAATGAAGGTAACAGATATCGTATTTGGCATAGAAAGATATAAACACACACACATATATATTGTATATGCATAGGCAAATTTAAATAAATTGTTAAAGCAAAATAAAACATATGTAAAGGCGTTAAGGCGGTGTTAAAAATTAACACGATCGTATATGCTTAAATTTTTTTTGGAATAAAAATTTGATCTGAAAATGTTAAATTATTGAAATTTTTATTATTGGTGTAGTAAAAAGAAATCCACTTTAGAAATTTCACTTTAGAAAAGTTAAAATTTTTTAGGAAAATTAAATTTCTTGGCAGATTTGTTTCAAAGACAAAATACGCCTTACATTGTGCTGTTGATTTTCGATACAAAATCAAAACATAACCCAATAGGAAAACTTAGCAGTAGCTAGCAACGTCAAGTGGTAACTCTGAAGAAGATATTGCGAATCGCATTAATAAAGCCCAATAAATCTACGACCAACGACACCAGTAACACAACCGATACATTTTGCAGCGGCAGGGTACCTTTAACAGCTCTTTGAATAAAATTGACTCACTCACGCATTCACATATAATTCAGGGATTATGCGCATGCGTGTATATGTGTGTGTATGCAATAGTGTGTGCAAGTAACTGTACAATACTTATCAATATTAATTATACACAATCGATGACTTTTTCCTTCGCTTAATTAAACACAGCCAGGACACTTTTAACAGCTGTTTGAAGTCAGTTTCCTTGTAAGAATGTGTATCTAGGAATGCACCTTGCTTTTCTAATCAATGTTTGAGCTACATGCAAAGGATCTTCTGGGCAAACTTACTTTCATGCAAGGTCATTGCAACCCTTTAGTCAGTATTACCGCATAGCTCTTCACATTACGAATGTTGTTTGTGTTATTTTTATCCATGAGTGACAAGACCTAGCTAAGTGACTCCGACGAACAGATTTTTAAGAAACTTTTCATGGCAAATTTATTTTACTCTCAGAGTTTTTGCCAGAAGACTGTTGACATAGTCGCCAAAACAAATATTTTTTCAAATTTCGTTTTATTCGAGGTTTCTTAGAATTTCTTAGAATTTGAACCCAGGGCTCTCGTCTAATAGCCCAAAACACAATACATACTAGACTACGACCACTTCAAGCAGTATCTCAAACCTCAAACTCGGCTTTGTTCTGTCACAGGAATAACTGATATCGACAGCTGGAAATAAGTAGCGGAGATAAATAGACAGTGAAATGAGTGTAAACCACAGATAGAAGGAAAGAAAACTCAAACCTAAAGACCCGACGGTTTTTATGGAAGCAGGAGGATACAAGTGGCATCTTGCCCTTTCGATCTGTGTTGAGTCAGCGTAGATATCATTCAAGGCCAGATTGATAATCAGAACGGCATACCTGAGTGTTTGGATGCTTTGACAGAGACCACATACAACTTAACTCTTAATTTCTAGGAATACACATACATACATACATACATACATACATACATAATTATGGTCATTACAACCTCTCAGTCACGATTTCGACCTAGCTTCTCACAACCACTTATGTTGTGTGCGTTTATTTTATACATGAGTGGTGGGACAGTTTAAAGTCGACTCCGAAAGACAGATTTTTGAGAAACTTTTCATGGCAATTTTATTTTACTCTCAGAGTTTTTGCCAGAAATCTGCTGAGAGGGAACCGCTGAAGAAATATTTTCCCGTATAATAAGCCAACACACTACTTACTAGACTATGGTGACTACAATTTCTAGGAATACCGATAACAATTTGACCATATGAGGAATAGAAGAGCGGCCATATGCCATCACCTATAATATTGATAACAACTTGCAAGTTGTTCTATGAGTCTTAAGTAGGTTCTTATGCAAGAAACTGCCACATGTTAGTCTTAATGGCAATAATTTTGTTGATAAAAAATTAATTTCAGTATACACACGTCACAGATTCAATTAATTGTATTGTCTTTTGGTCAATAGGAATGGGTTTTTTAAAAGATAGTGGAAATGCCTTAAAAATTTAATAAAAAATTCAGTGCTCTGGTAGTTTAGTTGAAAGTTTGCTAGGCTATTTGCGTAGGGGTTTAGGATTCGGTCTGAGATACTCAGCTGTCTGAGCTGAGCGTGATAGTCGTAGGTTTGATTCCCATTCAGAGACTCCAGTCTGAGCTACTCAGCTCGTTATAATTGGAAATATAATTCGTAATTGTATTGTAATTAATAAATAAATAAAAATTAACAAATTAATGAAGGTGATTAAAGTAGGAATTTAGTTTTTAATTGACTTTTTTTTTTATAAGTATGCATGTAAAATTTTAAAATATAAAAAAAAAATATTAAAGATAAGCGACCTTTTATTTTAATTCATTTTTTGTGTCTTTAAACAATAAAGCCAAGCCACCTGTTTGTAATAGATTATTGCATTAACAACAACAACAACAACAAAAAAACAAAAAAAAACCAATCCGTTGACTATAAAATATTCATTCCTTGATACAAAAAAAAAAAAAAATAAATAAAATAAATAACAAATAAAAAAAAATTATTAAAATGTTGTAACAAAAGTTTTATGGCTTATGCAGCTGTGTAGTAATATTTTTTTTATTTTATTTTTATTTTTAATTAAAAATAAATTTTATATTTTTTTTATGCAACATTTGCATTCGTTGCTGTTGTTGTTGTTGTTGTTGTTATTATTTTGCATAACATTTATCAAGACATGTCTTGAAAAAAAATATTAAAAATAAACACGAAAACATTTTAATTAAATATTTATTTGTGTATTATTATTTTTCTTTTTTTTCTTATTGCCTTTAATTATAAGAAGAAACGAAAAAAAGCAAACAGCAAACAAATTGAATATTTCAGTTTGTTGGTTTTTTTATCATTCTTTTAAATTTTCCGCCGTTTCTAGGAATTTTTTTTTGAGTTTAATTTTCCCTTAAGATTTACATACAAGAAGACCGCAAGCGGGAAGAGATATTAAAATCGAAAAACAAAAACAAAAACAAAAACATTTATCATTTCATATTTATCTGTGCCATTAAAAGTAAATATAATTTAGGAAATGCATACATACATACATATTTACTTAAGTATATTCATTATTATTATTGGTATTATGGTGTATTATTATTCACCGACAGGGTAAAAATATCGTCACCATCACTGCTACCATTATACATTACACTCAAAATGAATTGTTTGTAAAATATCTCAACTCAACAAAATAATGAAAGTATGATAAACGCACGTAATTTTTTGAGTTCAACTTTTTGTGCTGTAGAAACAATGCTAACAAGGAAGAAGAAGAGAGAAAGTATGTGCATGTGTGAGTATATTCTACGATAGCGGCCATTATAAAAAGAACGATAAGCAGAGTTGTCAGGACTACTTTTAATTTTGTTTTGTTTTGGTTTTTTTTGTTTGCTATTCTTTGGAAATTTTTTTCATGAGAAAGGAATTTCTTTTGAGAGAATTTTAAGGCAATAATTCAATACGAAAGTAATACGTGAATATGTTCTGATGGCAGAAGGTTCTATTTGAATTAAGATTATTATATAAGTAATGAGGACTTTGTTTGATACCCAATCGTTTGTAGTATACTAATGGATCACGAGCATATTGTAGGATCAGTATCAGAGGGAAATATGCATAGCACATGGAGATAATTATGTGAGCCGTTGCATAGGTAGTAAGGACATTGAGTTATTTCGCTGCTAACAACTCTTTTAAGAAAGAAAACTCATTCAGTGATCCATTGATGGATCAAGAACAGTATCAGATAGAAATATTTAGTGCACACGCAGAAAATTTCGAGTCGCTTCGAGTGACAACGCTGTAGCCTCTATTTGATTTAAGTCTGATGTATAGGTAGTGAGCACCCTGAGTTATTTAACTGGTACCCACTATTTTAAGAAAGAGAAAACCTTCAGCGGTATACTGATGCGTGCAGGACATGACATGGGCACATGGAGAAAATTTCGAGTCGCTTCGAAAGCCGACGCTGTAGGCTCTGTTTGATTTAAGTCTGTTGTATAGGTAGTAAGCACCATAAGTTATTTCGCTGGTACCCACTTTAAGAAAGATAAACAATTCTGTGACATACCTATGAGTGCAGGACATGTAATGGGAAATTTGCAGAATGAAATATTCAAAGCACATGGAAACAATTTCCAGTAGCTTCGTGAGCCTATGGTACTGGGTCTGTTTGATTTAAGTCCGTTATACAGGTAGTGAGGACCAGGAATATTTTTGCTGTTATATACTGTTTTCTGAGAGAGGAGCCATTCTGTGATATACTGACAGCTCCAGGACATATAGTAGAACAGTCTCAGAGTGATATATTCAGAAAATATACCGAAACTTTCGAATCGCTTTCAAGACCGTATAATGGTGTCTAGGTGCCTTTCGCGAACTTAGCTCAGTCACGTATTAGCTCACGCAAATGAGGAAACAGATTTATTAGGAGAAGGATAACTTTCATGCTGCTGATGCGGCGAGAACATTTTTGCATAATAAGAATAGGGGGTTTAGAAAGTTATGCCCGGTGAAAGCAAAGATGAAATGTGTCTACCACTTTTCGATTCGATCGGCTAGGTTTTGTTGGGTAATTACAATGAAAAGTAATTTGAATTATGCTTCAAACCATGCTCAGCAGATTTCTGGCAAAAACTCTGAGAGTAAAATAAAATTGCCATGAAAAGTTTCTACAAAAAATCTCTTGTTCGGAGTCGACTTTAAACTGTAGGTCCCGCCACTATTGTATAAAATTAACACACAGAACGTTGGTGTGAGAAGCTAGATCGTAATTCTGACTCAAGGGTTACATTGACCAATTGAGAATTAAGTAAGCTGAGGATTGTAACCAATAATTAATCGGGCTCAGTATACTTAAAGAACATTTGTTAAAGAATAGGGTCGATTTTAGGCTAACATACAGCTTCTGTGATGAGAAGAACGAATTGTCGTACACATATTTGTAAACTATGTGGCTGAAATGCATCCAACAAGGGAACACTTGGGTTTTTATTAGGTATTAGGAAGGGAGTTATTCTTACTGAAGATGAACAGCATCCAGTAGAGGAAATCGGGTGGTTGCAGTACTCCACTAACTCTATGCAATGATAAGTATATTCTGTTTTTAGATTTTTTTTTACAAAAATCAATCCACACACAGACAATTTCGCGATATTTTGTGTTATAATCGTTGTAACATCGATATATTGCATCGAAAAAAATTATCGATGTTATCTTTTAAAGTCCATCAACAGCTGCGACTAGCAATAGCTGTATTGAAAAATCATTTTCAATACTAAACTTCAATAAAAAGCGAAAAAGACTAAATTAAGAACATGATGGCAACCCAGACTATAAGCAATACATGTGTGCGCGTATAAATTTTGCTATACTTGCAGTTTAATAAGGAAGAGAAGAAAGAGCAAAATAAATAAAATACCTATGTGAGTGTGTGTGTTGAAATAAATGACATTTTCTTGCAATGACTTTAATTTACCGTGTCAATATTTATTTTCGTTAGAAGAACATTAAAGAGACTAAAAACATGAAAATTCCTTTATATTTTATTATAATATTTCTTTTTATTTTCTATGTATGTATGTATGTATGTGTGTGTGTATGTATAGTATCATTATTTGACAGAATTTTTTAGAGCAAAACTAATGCCAAAAGTTAGCAAAAAATAAGAGAAAAAATAAAATGAAGACGATTTAAATGGAATAAATTAAACGAAAAGAAGAAAAAAAAAGAAATAAAATTCACTTAAAGAACGTTAAAAAGATGAGAAATAAGAAATAAAAAGTAGGAATCTGCATGAATGTAATAAATAAACCTAAAAATTAATTAATAAACCTATTAATTTACTACACATTTTAACAACAAACAACAATTGACTAACAATTGAGACATTTTTGCTTGACTTTTATTTATGTTGCCAACGTTATGTTGTCTCAACGCCATTTTATTTTATTTTTTTTGGGCATTTTTCTTAACAACATTGTGTTAAAAAATAAAAAAATAATAAATTTAGATTTTGTTGTTGTTTTTGTAATTTTTGCAATATAAGGAAGAGAAAATTTATAGAAAGTTGCCGTAACTAGTT
>QOCX01000083.1:348096-376202 GCA_005959815.1 Sarcophaga bullata
ATTTTTATATAAAAAAAGAAAATTGCTTATAAAAATAAATATAATGTAAGTGTATATAACAAACAAACAGTACGTAACAAAAGTATTGTAATTATATTTTAATAAAATTAAAAATTTTATTAAAATGATGAGTTTATTCTCGTTATTTTTATAAAATAAGGAAAGAAAAAAATTAAAATACAGAAAAGCAGGAAATTTCATTAAAAAACCATTCAAACTTCCGAAAATAAAATGGCATTTGAGGTAAGTATGGTTGAGTCACTTTTTTACGTAGACAACCGCTCGAACGAGTCATCGTTTGCTTAAGGATTTATACGTTGTACACGCTCTTATAAAAACACATTGCATCGTGGGGTTTGATCGCTTCAAATCAAAGACAAAGGGCATCTAGGACGCTCAAAATATTTTGACGGCCATTAATGGGAAACAAAACTCCATTAAGATTTCTGTTAGACGCAAAAAGTTTTTTTTTTCAATCATTAGGCATGAGTGAAATATACATTTCAAAGTGTTTAATTCATGGAGGCCAAATGCCACATGATTGGCATTGATGTTGAAAGAAAAAGGTCACTTTAAAAAGAAATCAGTTTTGCATTGAATTATCACTGGCGACTCAAATAGCCACTTCAAAGCAGATCTTAAAAATAAAAGGACTAAATGCCAAAATGACTTAAAGGCGAAAGACGTTGAAAAAAGGTTTTGCTTGCCTGACATTCTGTTTGATCACTTTTCAAAAAGAAATCATTTTTGCCTCAAATTATCGCAGGCGAGGAAAAACAGATTCACAATCCCAAGCGCAAGAAATTATGTGTAAAGAACGGGTAACAAGAAAGATTTTTGTGAGAATGAAGAAATGCTCGCACAATTATTAGGTGTGACTTAAGCAGTTATTTCAAAGCGTTTAAAATCAGCAGAATTCAGTCAAACGTAAAGGGATTAAATATCTTATTAACTTAAGTAGAGAGACGTTGAAAGACAATTTTGCTCTGCACATGCTATTGCCGAAAAATTGATTCATTACGACAACCCTAAATGCCAAAAATCATATGTCAAGCAGAGACAACGAGCAAAATCTTCGGTCAAAAAAAAATATCAATTTGGCCACCGTAATGATGTGTCAGAAGGATGTGGTCCATTACAAGAGGCAAAAACCTAGCCAGACTATCGCCGAAGATGTTTGCAAACAACAAATAATTCGTTTGAAGTGCAGATTGGCGGAAAGAAATGCCAGAATATGCAATCAAAGACGAGGTCGTAATTTTTCAGCATTACAAGGCTCGGCCACATAATGCGTCAGCGTTCAGAAACTATTTGGAAAACAGTGAATGGGAGGTATGACCCTACCCGCTGTATAGCCCAGACTATGTCCCTTCGGACTACTATTTGTTTCGCTTAATGCAGATGGCGGTCACTACAATATACTTTACTGCAGAGCTGCAGAGCAGGTTATCCAAACAAACAACATAAATTCCTGGGGAAAAATAATTTTTCAATATTTTGAAATAATTTAGCCATTAGGAACGGGTATCCAGAGTAGGGTATCCACAAAAAAAAAAAAAAACAATCATAGGAACAAAAAATATTTCAATATTTTGAAGTAATTAAGCAGATCAGCGCCAATAGATTTCATGAATATGGAAAACTTCCCATAGGCCTTTTCTAAAAACATGAGTTATTTACGTTTAGGTCTAGGTTAGAGGACGTGTATTTGCCAATTGAGTCAAGAACATTACACGGAGGTCCAGTTGATCCATTATACAACTTCCTAAAGGGGAGAGAATAATAGGGGACATGGGGAAAAAGGAGAGAAAGTAGGAAAGGGAAAATAAGGAAGCGGAGGATTTACACAGGCTAACAAAACACACAAGAGAACATGACTACACTACTAAAGCCTTAGGACTTCTCAACCAGATGAGATATTTAATTGAAAAAAAAAAACCTTAAAATGGTTTGAAATTGTGCAAAGGAATTGCTAAGCTTCATTCATAAATTGTGTAGCCTCTAATACATTTAAAAATATTGAATTTGAATTTGTTTGAATTTGAAACGCGATTCAATGAAATTCAAAATTAAGTTTTAAAAAGTGAAACATTTTTTGTATCGCCCACTGTACATTCAAAGGAGCACATGTGCAGTTAGGCCATTTGCTTTGGTTATGCATTTACGTTTTTTTTGTTTGTTAATTTTTTTTTTATCATTTCTAAGTATTTTTGTTGTTGTTGTTTTTTCTTAAAGTAAAATGTTTATTATTATTGTGGGCTGTTGAATAGAAAAAATATACGTTTCTGGCTTTTCAAAATTTATGGCCTTTAAATAAAACAACAAACAAGAGAGGAAAAAAAAACAATAAAAATAGAAAATAAAGAAATAAAAGTAAAATATAAAATTAAAAAATAAAAACACAATAAAGTTACATTATTTAAGTTTAGTTAGTTAATAAAAAAACAATTAAAATTAATTAAATGCAGTTTTTCGTTTTTAAATTTTCTTTTTTTTTTTTAATTGAAACATAAAATAATTTTTATCACACCTAAAGTAACTCAATTAACAATAAATTTTAAGCTGAAACTGTTTTTATTTTTTATTTTATAGTAATAAAAAAAATTTATTCCGGCTTCAAAGGAAACCTTAAGTAAATACCAACCACCACTGTGTTATCTACGTGCAAATTGTCTTAAAAGCTTTTCCCGGTAACAATCAATAGTTTTTTCTCCTTTTTCTCCTACTGCTTTTTTGTTACTGGCAACTTCAATTTAATAAATATCGCCAACAAAAAAAAAAAAAATTACAAAAAAAAAATACAAAAAAAAGTTAAGGAAAAGAGACAGAGAAAATACAGAAACAGCAGCAGCAATTTTAATATAATCCGGTACGCAATAAAGTATTACCGTAATTTTTGTATTCTCTTTCCTTATTCTGACACTCTTTCTCTCTCTCTCTCCCTTTCTCTTTTCCCTGTCTCAATGGACATTTTATTTTTGTAAGTATTTTTACTGTTGCTGCCAGTTTATTGGGATTTTAATCAACATTAAAATGAATATATGAGTATTACACATACATACATATTCATATGCAGGTACAGTACACATGCCAAAGTATAAGTACAAGTGTTGGTATATGTCTTATATTGAATTCAAATGTTAACGTAATAATGTTAAGATATCCATCCACTTGTAAATTTTTATTATTGTTATTATTATTGTTGTTGTTGTTGTTGGTGTAATTGTTATATTTACTGTTATATATACATATACAGATACATATGCACATATACATTATATAGACATTAACTGAAAGCCATTTTTATACGCACACACGTACTTCATTCATATTGCATGTATGTATGTATGCATGTATGTATGTATGTGTGGTATGGTATGGTATATGGGGTATGTTACTCACATTTATTCGTGTGTTATGGGTAATTATTTTAAATTTATTATACTCAAGGATTTCCTACTGACTGTCATTTATTTGCAACAATTTTTTTTTGTTTTTTTTTTTGTAATTTTCATTCTCATTTTTGGTATTCGTATTTGTATTATTACATGTAGTTGTAGTTGTGGTTGTGGTCATTAAATTTCTTTCTCTCTCTTGTTATTTCCAGTAATTTATTATAATTAATGTTTCTTTAACAATTATTTATTTTTATAGTTAAAGATTAAACAACAACAACAACAACAACAACAAGAGCAAAATAATACTAATGCAAGCACATATAAAAATATATAAAAATTGTTTTCTTATTTGAATATTCATTTCAAATTGCTTTTATTTTTGTTCTCTTTTTTCTTCTTCTTTTTTTAATTAATTAATAAAACATGTTGCCTTATAGCTCTTTGGCATTTGTTAAGAATGTGAAAAGAAAAAATTTTTACATCCACTTAAGTAAAGTACAGTAATTGACAAAGAAAAATTAAAAATAAATCGATTCCATAAGGAAAATATACTTAGAGAACCCAACACTCACCAAACTGCGCTACGAATATGAATTGATACTGAAATCTTTGTAAATACAGTCGCTGTATTTAAGACTTTGGTCCCTTTAACCACAACATCTAATCTCTGAAATTTGGTTTTCCATCGAAAAGTTTTTAAGTATAAAAAAAAGTGATTCATGACATGTAGAAGGGAATGTGAAAAATGTTCAATAATAATCAAAATTCGTTTCGTGTGTGAAATTATCTTCAGCAATAAAGCTCATTAATGGATCAATACTTAACAGCAACAAATAGAATTCCTCAATTTGTTTAGGTTGTGTAAGGGCTGCTAATGTATGGATAGCCATGGTACCAAGGAAAAAACAGGTTTGCTTACGGTTGGGCTTTGTTTGGTAGCGGAAATGTAGGCCACTAAGCGAGTTTTTTCCTCAATTAGTAATGAAAATTGTTTTATGTACTGAATAAATTCATGTCATTGAACAAAAAAAGGCATGTCATCGACCAAAAAACTGAAAGTAATCGGCCAATAAAAAAAATGCAAGTTATCGACCAAAAAGAGCAAGTCATCGACCAAAAAAGGGCAAGTTATCGACCAAAAATTGCAAGCTATCGACCCAAAAATGCAAGCATCGTCATAAAAATGCAAGTCATCGACCAAAAAATGCAAGTCGTCGACCAAAAAAGGCCAATTTATCGACCAAAAAATGTAAGTCATCGACCAGAAAAATAAAAGTCATTAATCTGAAAAATGCATATCATTGACCCAAAAAAAAATGCAAGTCATCGACCAATAAATGTAAGACATCGACAAAAAAAACCCCCCAATGAGAGCATTTTGCTCGATTTATATAGAGAACTTTTTGTTGTTAACTTTAAGAAAACAGTTACATTCGTCGCCTATATCTCCGGTCCGAAGCAAAGCTCGATTATAAGGAAACCTATTTTGGAATCATTGGGTACATATCACCCAAAAGTCCAATTTTTATCAGATTTTGACCACTTTTTGTGCTCACTTGAAGAAAACTATTAGCCTCGTCGATTAGACCTCCAGTTACAAGGATTGCCCGACCGTAACGAAATCTGTTTTGGAATCCTTGACCTAATAGCTATACAGCCCACTGGGTCCGAAGGCCCCTTTTTGAATTTTATCGAATTTTACCCGATAACAGTTTCTGTTAACATAACATTCTCTGAACAAAATGGAAATAACGTTCGTAGCTAACACACATACACTGTCAGAGTTATTTTCTAAATTGTTTGGGAAATATCCTCTTCCAGACTTTGAAATACGTTGCACATGTGAACTTATCAGTAATTTTTAAAGCTCTGGTTGGCTCTCAAATGGATTACAAACATGCTTGGAGTTATAGGGAACCTAAACATTCTATAACAACGTAAAAAAATAAAATGTCGTGAATTATTTGATGATAATAAGCGAAATTTTTTTAAATTTAAATCGTATAAATCTTCTGATTGTATATTAAAATAAATATTTCATGATCATGATGATCATCTGATTTCAATTGAATTAATACTTATGATCAAAGAATTTGTTTTAAAATTTGTTTCTTAACAACCAAGTAAATTACGGTTTATAATATTGGTTTTGATTATTTTCTAATTAAAATTGTTCATATTTTTAGATTTCGTTTGTAATATTTCCTTTAATAAGGCATTTTTTCTTTTTTCTTTTAAGCTTAACGTCAATATGTCAAATTGATAAAAATTAATGGCAGTAAAACTAAAAGAGAAATAAACAAAATAACAATAAAAACAACAACAAAATAATTGTTAAGTGCTTAAACATGAAGTTGCTTGCAGTTTAACTAGGGTGTCCCAAATGAAAAAAAAAACAAATCACCACAGTCTTGATATATTTTGTTTTCAAAAGATTTTCTGTGTTCAATGAATAAACAAATTATGAAACGTTGCCCAAATTTCTTTGGATTTCTAGGAATACGAAATAATTTTCAAAGAAAAAAATTTGGAAAAAAAAATTTTCAACAAAATTTTTTTCTCGAGCAGAGAGAAGGTACTCGATTTTTGCTTTTTGTATTAAAATTTCAAAAAATAAAAATTTA
The DNA here is from genome assembly GCA_005959815.1 of Sarcophaga bullata. Taxonomy (NCBI): domain Eukaryota; kingdom Metazoa; phylum Arthropoda; class Insecta; order Diptera; family Sarcophagidae; genus Sarcophaga; species Sarcophaga bullata. The sequence goes on from QOCX01000083.1 coordinate 354,119, forward strand.
TTTTAAAATTTAATATTTTTAAGGGAATCCCTATAAATTGAATTCTGTTGGCTTGACATTATTTGCACCAGCCAACGAACAACAAAACCATGAACGAATCTAAGTTTTTTTTCACAATATTTTGCTGTTGTTATCGTTTGCTGTTGTTGTTGTTGTTGTTGTTTACAAAAAATCTCTTCTATTTTAAAATGCTTTGCTGGCTGCCTTTTTAATCCATTATTATTATTATTATTATTATTGTTGTTGATGTTGTTGGTTGTTGTTGTATTAAACTCTCTCACACTATTTGCCTGGCATACTTATTTTGTTTAAATGTCTTCTACGGTTGTTATTTTAAATACAAATATTTATCGATTATTTATAGAAAATTCAGTAATAATAATAATCACAACAACAACAATAATAATAACAATTTGCATAATGTTAAATATTAAACAAATTAATACACAATACAACGTGTATGCAGGCAGCAGCACATCATAAATTAGAAAATTGGAAACTCTTTCTGTGTAAATAACAGCCGAAGTAGAGAAATGATTAAACGCCTACAAAAAGATGTTTTTTTTTTATCGATATTCGATAACTGCAGGTAAAAACGCCATTAAATATAATGAAATTTAAATACAAATTAATGGAAATAAAATAGATTGTATGCCGATATAAACAAAACAAAACTTGGTTTCGTTAGAAGGAAAACTTTTTAAGAAAAACTTCTTAGAAATAAATTTTAAGAATACTCGGGTTTTCAGTCGACAACAACAAACAACCAACGAGTATAAGTAGAGTGCAATACACTAAATCGTTTGAACGCAATACTTTATTATCTCTTACTTACTTAATTGGTCATTACTACGCTTTAGTTAGGATTACAACCTAGCTTCTCTCAACACCCATGTTGTGTGCGTGTGTTAATTTTACCCAATAGTGACAGGACCGACAGTTTAATGTCGATAATGTTTTTTGGTTGCTTATTTTAGATTTGAAAACTTGTTGTCAGTTTAATATAATATTAAGTGTACAACAAGAACAAGGAATAAAATAAATAGGATAGGATCAGAAGAAGAATGCAAAAACCGCGACTTTCAATAAAGATCTTCACAGACAACAAATAATTCGTTTAAGTTACAGATTGGCTGAAAATCGCTATGAATATGCAATCAATCAAATCACGTTTATCAATCAAGTCAATCATCAATCATCAATCATCAATCATCAATCAAATCATATTACGGCGGTGTTCAGATTCTATTTGGGAGACAGTGAATGAGAAGTATGATCTCAGCCGCCGTTTAGCCTAGACTTTGTCTCGTGTGACTACCATTTGTTTCGTTTCATGTAGATCGCTATCACTGGAATATGTTTCACTTCAGAGCAGGGTATCAAAAAAACAATGTATATTCTTGGGAATTTTTATTTTTTTTAATCATCAGAACCGCAACATTCATGCCTTTCTGTGTAGCTACTCAAACAAATTAAAAACCTTTCAAGGTTTAAAATTGTGCAACGGAATAGCCAAGCACTAAAAGATGTGCCGTCTAGTAGATAGTGTGTTGGCTTATTAGAAGTGAGGCCACGATTCAAACCCCAATATTTTACTTCGGCGTCTTACTCTCAGCAGATTGCTGGCAAAAACTCGGAGAAAAAATAAAATTGTCATGAAAAGTTTCTCAAAAAAATCTGTCGTTCGGAGTCGACTTCAAACTATAGGTCCCCCATCACTCATATATAAAGTTAACATACACAGCATGAGTGATGTGAGAAGCTAGGTCGTAATCCTGACTGAAGTGTTTTAATAATCAATTATGTGTTTGTATATGTGCAATCTTCTTAAGAAATTCAATTCCCCTTTTTTTAATTTTTTTTAATAAAAATGTTCAAAAAAAAAAAAGAAAAAAAAATATGAAAAATTAAATTTTTAAACAAATTTTTCCAACTTGAAATTAGTTTATCATGAAATAATTGCATTATTTTCTTCAGTCAGTCAGTCAGGCACTTAGGCTGTGGGCTGTATTTGTTTATTATTAAGCTGCTAGTGCTTGTGCTAGAGCTGCTGCTGTTGTTGCAGTTTAAAATGCTGCTTCTCCATACTTTATTTAGAATTTATTTTCATTTTTATTACCATTTTTTTTATTTTTTATTTACTTTTTTTAATTTTTTTTTTGTTAGACTGCACATGGCAGCCTTTTCGTTGTTGTTGTTGTCCCTGTTTCTTTTTTTTGCAGTTGTTGTATGTCTCTTGATAGCATTAAATTAAATTTATTTCGCTTGAAAAATGTTTTATACACATACACATACATACACTAGCAGCATACATACATACATACATAGTGTATATACAATTTATTTTACTTGTTGTTGGTGTAGTTTTGTTGAAATTTTTTTCTCTTCGTTTTTATTATTTTTTTTTTGCTGTTAAAACTTAAATTGTTTACAAGCAGCTTAACAACAGCAACAACAACAACAACAACAACAACAGCAAAACATAAAAATCAAGAAAATTGCAACAAGAAGAAGAAAAAAATGGAAAACAACTAACGAAGAAATACACACAGGCAATAAAGAACAACAAACAGCAACATACCGCAAAAACACATCTTTTTCGATCTGCTGTAGGACAATACCAGCAACAAACAGCAACAACTAAGAAGAGCATATTATATACATACATACATACATACATACAAATATATGTACGTGTTTGTAAGTAAAAGACATGAGACAATTTTTATGTTATTTTTCTTCTTCTTATTTTTTTTATACTATTTTTATATTGTTTTTGTTGTTTTTGTTGTTGTTTTACTTTCAAATTTAATTACAACAAAAATAATAATAATAATAATAAAAATAGCAACATAATAACAATAATAATGAACATGAAATCAAAAAGCAAAAAAAAACAGCCACACACACACACACACATGAACACCTAAACACTGAGTGAAAGAGAAGAAAAAGAGTTGGACAAAAAAAGTGTCAATTAATTTTGATATTTGAACCGTTTGACACATGCAGGGTAAAATATTGCACACAACATTAACTTACATTCACTCGCACTCACACACAGAAACACTAACGCATACTAACACACATACATTGGCCTTTTCAACGCACAATGAGTTTAAAAAAAATAAACTCACCAACACCACTAGCAACAATAAGAACAACAATAAGAAAAGAAAAACTAAGAAACAATAATAATGACACCAACAACAACAATAGTAATACTGAATAATAACCAGAGAGTTGAGAAATACGACACAAGTAATCATTTTAATAAGATCAAGCAAAAGAAATGCATACAACGTGATACACACTTATATGTATGTACATACATACATATGTGAAAAACTATACCTGCATATGTATGTATGTATGTATAGGTACATATGTAAGTAATTCATGTTCTAATTTATTTTCATTCTTTCTGTGTCTCTCTCTCTCTCTCTCTTTCTATCTCTGTGATGGGCGCCTTAAGTGTGCGTAGATTCGTTGTTTTTTCGTGCATAATGCAGGGTGTTAAAGCTTTAATGACAGGAAATAAATGATTTGAATTTTTCATGATGTTATTTATTTCCGCATAAAAGAATTTCGTTAAAAAATTATAGAAACAAAAAAAAAAAAAAAAAAAAAAAAAACCTTATAATATAATCTCTTTGTCAATTGCTTAATTTGACCTATGCATGCCGGTTTGCCTAAGTTGGGTATTTAACGCAATTGAGTAAGAAAGCCTATACATTTTTTCCACAGAAATGTTGGGAAATTTTAAAGGAATTTTTGGATTATTTCTACGGCAGTTAGAATCCAAAAAATCTCAAAAAAAAATCTGCCACTACTCATGTACGGAATTAACACACACAACATATGTAGTGTGAGAAGGGTTGTAATGGCCAATTATGCTTGTATGTATGTATGTATGTATGTATGTATGTATGTATGTATGTATATAAACTATGTTTCATTATTCATTTCCGAAGTGAATTGATTTTCTTGCAATTCTGCTGTGACACACAAATAAATGGAAATTCATTTTAAAAGATGGTTTGATTTCGGATACATACATACTCGTATGTCGTACTTTCAAGTGTTTCCAAATAGTTTTTCTTTATTATTTAGCCGTTTAGAAGGAAAACTTTTTAAGAAAAATTTTTTAGAAATAAATTTTAAGAATACTGGAGTTTCCAGTTCTCCAGTAAGGCGAAAAATTAAAAAAAAAATACAACAACAACAAACAACCAACGAGTATAAGTACAGTGCAATACCCTAAATCGTTTGAACGCAATACTTTATTATCTCTTACTTACCTAATTGGTCATTATTACGCTTTGGTTAGGATTACAGCCTAGCCTTTCTCACCACCCATGTTGTATGTGTGTGTTAATTTTACCCGTTAGTGGAAAGATCGAAAGTTTAATGTCGATAATGTTTTTTTGTTGCTTATTTTAGATTTGAAAACTTGTTGTCAGTTTAATATAACATTGACTGTACAACAAGAATGATTTCGGATACATACACACTCGTATGTCGCGCTTTCAAGGGTTTCCAAATAGTTTATTTTTATTATTTAGCCGTTTAGCAATCCATACCAGGCTTACTTGAGAAGCAATCAAACGGATTCTTCTTTTTAATAAATTTTTTTGAGCAATTGGCCTTTCACAGAGTGGTTAATCAAGTTGTGTTATTGAAGTACTTGAAATGGAATTAAAAAAAAATCGAAATTGAGCATGTCTAACTGTAAATGTTTTACGGCTCACTTTATGGCCACCATAATCGGTCTAGGGAGCAAATAATTCCCGTTTTAATTGCCCGTTTAAGCACTAATTTTACAATTCTAGCCTGCAAACGATTAAAAAGGGAAAGAAGTATACACTAAGGTAGCTTAAAGGCTTGAAGAAAACACCGAAACGTCGATTCATCGTCATTCTGAACTTGTAAACAAAAATTTATGATCAAAATCTATGATTTTTCTAGGCTGTGGTTAGATTGACACTTCTTTTCCAGGCGTATTAGCCACATAATGATGTAACCAAGAATGCCTTAAAATGAAAACGAAGAAATCAATGTGCAGCTGGTCCATGCAGGACACAGATTGATCTGAAACTATTCACAATAGGAAACGCTTTGGCGTAAACCCAAACAATTTTTAGAACAACTTATTGAGACCGAGGCGTAAGGCCCTAATAGAAGCGATAAAAATGGCATAGAATGTCAAATTATCACCAGCTTATACTAGTTTAAGGTGTCACGTAAAAGGTTGTAAAACATTTTATTTGTTTATTGTTTATTGTTTATTTTTAATCATAAAATAATGTTTTTTTTTTATTTTCAAATTAAAAAATTGTTTTTTATTTTGATTTTTATTGCCTGTAAAATTTTAATGAATTTTTTTAAAATTGCTTCTCTATATTCTAAATTGTATTAATAATTATAATAATAATTTTAATTGTTGTTTTCTTCTATTTTTTTTTGTTTGTTTGTAATTTTCTTAATGAATTATTTAAATAAATAATTTAAATAAATATCGTATAAATAGTGTATGTATATACATATGTACACATGCAATTAGCATTCATAATGCTTGTTGTTGATAGATAACCTTTAGTTTATTATTATTATGATGATGATGATTATTATTATAATTAGTTTTGTTGTTATTTTTTTAATTTGTTACCATAACTACTAGAACATATAAACAAAAAAAAACTTTTTTTTTATTAAAACAAATAAAAATTTGTTAAAATAACAACAAATGAAACAAAGATTAATTAAAGGGTGCAGCCAAATATATGAACTTGGAAAATTTCTAAAGAATAGAATTCATTAAAAAAATTAAAGGCAATTTGAAAATAGGTTCTATGCTAGTGGGTAACAATTTGGAACTGTTAAAATGCTTGTCCATCATTGGAAGTAAATTAAAATATTGTATGCCGTAATGTTGCGTTAAAAAGAAACTATTTAAGGACGAAAAGGAATAAAAATTCTTGAAATATTTTTAAATAATTCAGAGATCAGCAATGAATCGATTTTTCGCTACTCATAAGCACTCATGAAATTCTGAATAGAAGTGAGTCAAGAATATAGAAATTTAACTATGCACTCTAATTCATTCGTATACACTACAACGTTGATTTATAACAGGGGTTACCAAAATTTTTTTGGTTGTGTATTAGTGAGTAAGTGAGTGAAAATAAATTGAGTGAGTTTATTTATTTACTGTCAAAGACAAATGTTAGTAATTTACGCTAATGCAACATGCATAAAGTTATACCTCTTTAACGCAAAAATTAGGGAATGTTTTGTAGATATTTGGTGGGAACCCCAACTACTAATAAAAAAAACCTTTTTCTTTATCATTTAAATGTCTTAAAATGTCATTTAAGAACATATAAGACATTGGACTTTACCAAAATCATTTTTAAAACATTTACTGCTTAAAATGTTTTTTGAGTGTAAACCTGAAAAAATATTTTATAGCATCCGCCGACATGTGCACTCGCCGCGGTCTGATCGACGATTAAATAAAAGAGCATAAGCAACGTGTGTGAATTCTCTCTGCACAATTGTGCTATGAAATGGTAATCCCTGATTTATAAGTACAGGTTGCAATGAGTATGATTACAACATTGACATCAAACTCATACCATTCGAAATATGTTTGATACATAAGCCTGCTCATTTAGATTCATAACTTTATAAAAAATATTTACAATACTTAGAAATGATTCGAGTGACTCGAATCAAACATCAAAATTCCAGTCTTAGTTGTTGTTGCATTTACAACAAAAGAAAAAAGACATATAAGCAAAAAAACAAAGAGCAGCAGCAAGCAGAGCAAAAACACACAACCTTCTAGTAAGTATTTTACTGTTCGTCCGCGAATCATACATATTTTGTGAGACGCGCATATATTGAGTTATGGAGAGTAGAAATCAACAACATCATACGTGTTGTTAAGTATGAGTATGAATAGTACTTCAAACTTTGAATATGAGTAGAAGAGGTTTCATGATCTTAAAATAAGTATGAATGGCCTATAAGTATCTGAAATTATTCTGTATGATTCGATTCTACTCATCTTTTTGAAATACTCATTACTGATCTCTGGTTTTTGTAAAGCCACGTGTGGGTTTTCCGATCCCTAAATACGGCAAGATGAAAATGAGCTTCAATACCAATAAATCCCAACGTGATTCAAGCATAATTCGATTAATTACATTCAGTGGAGATAATATACCGAATTTTGTAACAGAATAGAATGACGTAAGTATGGGCAGGTTCGAAATAACCGATGTTTCACAATTAAACCGATCAACGGGCCATGCGATATATACATAAGTCTAGATTCCATTTCTAAAACCAAATCGGATCAAATTTAATTTGCTTTCTTACATATTTTCCTTGTAAGCCTTTGCGTAATGCGCATATTTTTTTTCACAGTGTACAAGGGTTAAGTTTATCCAAAAAAAAAAAAAATTGCATTATTTTGCATACAAAAGAAATTATTTTTATTTTTTATTTCTTTTTTTTTAATTTTTTTTTATTTATTTAAAATGCATATGCATTAAGAGTGTATATAGCATTTATGTTAATTTACTTTTATGCATTTTATATGTTAATTTTTACACATAAACCGCAACAACTATTGCATATGTATTGTATACTATGGGGTCTATGGTAGATTTGTGTAAAAAATAAAACTTTTTTATATAAAAATCTCTTCGGACCATTGTCATTAATCTTTAGTTGAACCCCAAAAATGCAAATAAAAAAATAATTTTTTATTTCCTCTTTCCTAAGAAATTGATTTCTTAAATAAATTTAAAACTTATTGAATCTCAAATACAATATTTAAATTGTTTTTGTATATAAAATTCATATTGAAATAGATTTATTGGATATTTTTTGCAAAATAATATTCATTTGAATATTGTCTGTTTAACTACACACGTGTAAACCAATGATAAACAATATTTTCTAGAGTAAAAGAGTGAAAAGTGTTCGTAAAGTATACCATAAAAACCCAGCAAGCCAAGTTAACAAATTATAGAAAATTAATTGCCATACAAACTTACATTTTTCTTGCAAAATTGTATTTAAATTTCGGTTTTTTTTTCATTTGAAAGTTTTCTTATCGTTTTTTATTTTCAATGTTTACTGGGTAGCCTTATGGTGTAGATATATACGACTTACTTAGTTATTCTTATCGTATCTTAACATCCAACATCCATACATTGTCTCACTTTCTCAAACATACACACACACACACACACACATAGAGAAATATTGTATTTTTGTAATAATAATATAGTGGAGTAGAGAGAGAGTTCATGAAGTAGAAATGGATGAGAAAGAACAGGAAAATGGAGAAAAATAAATATAATTTATATGCAACAAAAACAAGAAAACAAAAAAAAAAAATAGAAAAGATTTATTTTTATTTATTTATTTACTTTGCCGTTACACAAAATCAACAACAACAACAACAAAAACAACAACAACAAATGCAAACTATGATACAATTTCTATGTGAAGCAAAAAATAAGCATAAGAATACTAAAATAATTTCAAAAATAAACCAACGAAACCCAAACATTAAACAAAACAAACTAAAAGAAAAGTACAACAAAAGAAAAAAAATAAAAAAAGAACGCATAATAAATGAGATTAATTTCGTATGAAAATATTTTCATGCTGTCTAAGTTATTTTATTGTCTTAGTTTTTTTTTTTTTTTTTTTTTTTTATTCATTATTTTGCATTAAATTTTTTTTTATTTTTGTAAGAAAGACAAATACAATGTGAATTTTATTAAAAAAAAAAAATTTTGCACAAATTATTTCACATTTGTTTACAATAATTTACTATTACCAGATCATTAAATGCAATGATTTTTAATTAAATTGTATGCAAAACATTTTATGTCTGACATTAATGCAATTTAACAAATTTTTAAATAAAAAAAAAATTTATTTTAATTCTCATGCTTAAAAATACTGGGATCGTTGCTCGTATTACTATCAAAAGTGCAATAATTTATTTAAAACCTAGCTTCTCACCGTAGTCACAGTAATCTAGAAGGTAATTTGTCAGCTCATACTCATAATTTCTCATACTTATACGCCTTCATACTTATTTTAATATCATCGAACCTTTTCTACTCATATTCAAAGTTTGAAGTACTCTTCATACTCATACTTACCAACATGTATGATGTTGTTGACTTCTACTCCCCATGACTCAACATAAACATCAAACACAAAATAAGTATGAATCGAGTACGAACACTAAAATACTCACTAGAAGGTTGTGTGTTTGCTCTGCTTGCTGCTGCTCTGTGTTTTCTGCTTGTGTGTCTTTTTTCTTTTGTTGTAAATGCAACAACAACTAAGACTGGAAATTTTGATGAATGATTCGAGTCACTCGAAGTATTGTAAATATTTTTTTCTAAAGTTATGAATCTAAATGAGCAGGCTTATGTATCAAACATATTTCGTATGGCATGAGTTCGATGTCAACATTGTACTCATACTCATTGCAACCTGTACTTATAAATCAACCTTGTAGTGAGTACGAATGAATCAGTTTACATAGTTAAATTTCACCATTGCTGACTCACTTATATACAAAATTTCATGAGTGCTTATGAGTAGCGAAAAAACGATTCATTGTCGATCTCTGCAATGCATCATTCTTTGAAAATGAGAATGGCGCAGACATTACGGTTAATGGAGACACCTATCGCTCTATGATAACCGATTTTTTTTGCCCGTTCCTTATGGTAGTGATGTGAACGACGTTTGCTTTCAATAGGATACTGGAACTTGCTACACGTTTCATGACACAATCGATTTATTGCGTCAAACGTTTGATGGCCGTTTAATTAGTCCAAATGGTAATGTCAATTGGCCACCAAGAGACTACGATTTGTAGCTGTTGGACTACTTTCTAAGGGGCGCCGATAAAGAAAAGTGTTAATAGAGGCAAATGAGCCAATGTAAAGGCCAACGTTCGTGATGCCACTGCTGAGATACGACCCCAAACACTCGCATTCAACTCCTTACTCATTATTATAACCCAACTTTTCACATAGTTTTTGCAAGAAGACTACTCGGAGAGAAAGTAGCCAAAGGAAAATCTTTTTTTTAAGGCATTTGACCTAGTGTTTGAACCATGGCCTAACTTATGAGACTACGATGACTTAAATTTGTAATAAAAAACGAAAGTATTAATTAACCTGAGATAATAAGGCATTAATAAAGCTAACTTGAGGCTTACAATGCAATTTTAAAGATTGTGAAGAGTATCAAAGTAGCCTAGTTAGCAGTTCTAGTGTGTTAGTCTAGTCTGTGCATACATATTATCGAGATATTGCTCTACTAGACTACGCAACATCATTAAATAGGCATTGTCTTCTCTGCTAATGGAAGTAAGACATTTTGCAATATTTTTTTTGTATATAAAATTGAACGTTGTGCCATATTTTCTAGGGACAGGTGGACAGGATAACACTCTCCACATGAATTTATTGTCTTACAAGCTATTCTTTTTGTCTTGTTTTTTTTTCAGAATATTCCAGATTAACCCACCATCCTTAATAGTTAAAAAGTCTATTTAAAATGCCTTAAATCAAGACCTTTTTTTATTTAATGGAACACAGTAAAAAAATAATAATAATTCCAAGAATGTTTTTTGCTTTAAAATTTTTGGAATATTATTACCTCGTATAATAAAATCGAATAAATATAATTAAAGAATTCAATTATTTTCTATATTTTTTTCCATCATTTTTTTGTAATTGAATACTTAAACTATTAAATTTAAACCCACCATTACTAAGTAAGCAACAAAAGCTTTTAGCATTGAAAGTAATTTAATACTCCCCCTGTATAGAATATAATAACGTATACTATACATCCGTATCGTACTCGCATTCGCATTCGCATTCATAATATAAAAACGCGACAGAGATCGTAACGAAATTGTCCGTAATGCTGCTGCTGCTGCTGCTCATAAAAATAAATATTGAAACAGGGATGGAAAAGCAAGATTAATGGTTTGACTAGGATTCTGTAATTTAGTAAATAAATAATGGTAGGAAATACAAAATAAAGAAATATTTTTTCTTAATATTTGGTTGATAATTTCCTTGAATTTATTTTTTAAACATGATCCATTCGATCAGTAAAATGTTTAGCAAATTTTTCCAATAAAACATGTCGTATGGCATGATTGGTGGCTTGCATGTGGGCTAGTTTGCTGGTTTAAATCAATCAGTGAACATAATCCAAATGTGTTCAATTGCACGAATGAGAAGGCCAGAGTAAAGGCTCTCTACTGAAAAGAAAGTTGCGCCTTCTTGCTGGTCTTTGAATGCTTAAAGAATGAAAAAAATACCGACAATTAAGTAATGATAACGCATTAACATATGGAGTATTGTCTTCGCATAAAACAATTAACATAACTAAACACAATTTTTTAATAAAAATGCTGCCTTTTGTTCAGTTCCAAATGAGTTCCATCAAAATGAAGAGCAAATATAGGTCATTGGGCTTCAATTTCTGACTGAATCGACTTTAAATTGAAGATCTAGCCACTTATGCATAAAATTAATATACCCAACATAAATGGTATGAAAAGATTTCTTTGTTCGTTTTAAAGGTTTTAACTCGTGATGAGTAAAATTAGTGCCGAAACAGGAAATAAATCAGAGATCGGCAATGAATCGTTTTTTCGCTACTCATAAGCACTCATGAAATTTTGAATATAAGTGGGTCAACAATATTGAAATTTAACTATGCACTCTGATTCAATCGTACTCACTACAACATTGATTTATAAGTACAGGTTGCAATGAGTATGCGTACAACGTTGACATCAAACTCATACCAAGTGATTCAAATAATTTATCAAAATTTACACTGTAAATTTTACAGTCTTAGTTGTTGTTGCATTTACAACAAATGAAAAAAGTCACACAAGCAAAAAAGACATAGCAGCAAGCAGAGCAAACACACAACCTTCTAGTGAGTATTTTAGTGTTCGTACTCGATTCATATTTATTTTGTGCTTGATGTTTATGTTTAGTCACGGAGAGTAGAAATCAACAACATCATACATGTTGTTAAGTATGAGTATGAAGAGTACTTCAAACTTTGAATATGAGCAGAGGTTTGATGATATTAAAACAGGGATTACCATTTCATAGCACAATTGTGCTGAGAGAATTCACACACATTGCTTATGCTCTTTTTTTTAGTCGTCGATCAGACCGCGGCGAGTGCACATGTCAGCGGATGCTGTGACATTTTTTTTCAGGTTTACACTCAAAAAATATTTTAAGTAGTAAATATTTTAAGAATGCTTTTATTAAAATTCACACTTATATGTTCTAAAATGATATTTTCAGACATTTAAATGATAAGGAAATGCAACACCTTTTTTGTAGACATTAAGCAATTTTTTTGGAAAAATTAAAAGGTTTTTTTATTAGTAGGTGAGGAAATTTATGAACCAAAAGTAGTTCCCACCAAATATCTAAAAAAACATTCCCTAATTTTCGAGTTAAAGATGTATAACTTTATGTATGTTGATGAAATGAAAATCAAATTAGCCTATAATACTAACATTTGTCTTTGACAGTAAATAGATAAAATCTCTCAATATAGTTTCACTCATTTATTCACTAATACACATCCAAAATATTTTTGGTAACCCCTGTATTAAAATAACTATGAATGCGTATAAGTACCAGAAATTATGAGTATGATTCTACTGATTTTTTTGAGTACTCATTGCTGATCTCTGTTCAAAACTTTGTGTAACGGCACTCAAAAGCTCGCGATTCAAGCTCGAATAAAACAATTCGAATAAAACGAAAAAAAATATTTCTTTCGGTAACTCAGCGATCTTTTGGCAAAAACTCTGAGAGAAAATAAAATGTCAATGAAAAGTTTCTTTAAAATTTGTAGTTCGGAAACTGAAGATCTTACCACTCACGGATAATATTAACACAACCAAGCTGAGTTATGTAAGAAGATCTCTTCGTCTTTTTAGAGGTTTTAACTCGTAAAATTATTAAAATTAGTGCTGAACTGGGCAATAAATTCACGACTATTAAGATAACGGTAATCATATTTGGAAGTTTTTTATTGTCAGACGTTAACGTGCAACTAGAAATTCAAAATAAGAAAGCCTGAGTTCGAAACCAAAGAAACGACGAATTTAAAAGATTTTCGTACTGAAGTTTGATTTCTAAAAAAAGAAAACAAAAAACAAAATTCTGTGCCAGAAAAATCGCGGGACACTTCAAAATATATTTTAAAATTTGTATTCAAAGAATTGTACGAATTGTATTGATACTTCCATCTCTGTATTAAATTGAATTTTGTTGTTGTTGTTATCATTAAAGCAGCAACGAATTAAGAAGATAAAAGAACGAACCATAAGACAGAGAAAGAGAATCAAACAAAGAGGAAAAACAAAAATGAAAATAATTTCAAATAATTGCACTAGAAAATTATTAAAGGCGGTAAAAGCAGAAGTAAAAAAAAAAGAAGAATATCGAAAATTACATAAAATTACGTAAAATAATGAATAAAAACAAAAGAAAAAAAAAATAAAACAAATTTTGATTTATTTTTTCTAGAAAAGAATGAATGAATGTGTATGGATGGATGATGGTTATAAAATAATTGTGAATTTATTCATCAGTTTTGTTTGCTTTAAAATTGTCTTCTTCTTCCTAATATAATGGAAAACCTAATTATCTTAGTTTTTTTATTTGTTTGTTTAATTCTTTATACAATAAAATATTCTTACATACATACATGAATACACATAAACTAACTTTAAATGAGTTTATTGAGGCTGTAAGGAGTTGTAAAGGAGCAATAAAAACGTTGTTGGCTGCTGAAAGCCAAAAAACAAGAACTAAATCAAGCAGGAGTGGAGGGTGCAACAGACAGCTAAACCAATAACGATTCCCAATACCTACATCCGCTATTATGTTCATAAAAAATCTACCATTTTATGTCGACCAATACAATAACAAATACCAATTAATACCAATTATTCCGAACTGTCTAACAGACCAGAGTCTCTAGTGGTAATCAGAGACATTACTCTCAATCTCCTAAACTAGCACACTAGCCACTAGAGTACCAGGGCTTCCAAGTATAAATCAAAATATTTTATAATTTCAAGTTTCTCTAGATTAAACGCTCTCCCTGTCATTAAGTACAATTGAAGATGCAGTAGGAATCTATCATGTGGTGCTTTCCTTTTTGGATATTCCCTTCAAGCAAGAAGTCCCCCTAAAGCCAGCATTTGGATCCATTATGACATCACAATCAATATTCAACCCGGCAGTAATATTTGTATTAAAGTGCTCGGAAACCTCCGTACTTTTAGGACAAACACAGGACAATAAAGCATATGGTGAAAAATAGTTTCTTGCTATTCCTCTGACCCAAAGCTCCAACAGAATCAATCATTTATCACAATGCCAAGAGTTACGGCATGTCTACAAAAACAAAAATGCCTCTTAAGAATTGCTATTGTGCAATAAATGGCCATGTGATTTAAGTGTAGGGGTGAGTCGTTACTCTTCTTAGCCGCACATCACCAACAGGGTATAACAATATTGCATGTACCAGCTTGCTGCCAGCGAGATTGTGTTTTCCTTACAGCCAGTGAAAAATATTCAATTTAATTACCCTGTAACATGTAACAAAGATTGAGAGCGCTATGGCCAGCTTATCAGCAATGCAATTTCTAACGATGGCCCTATGTTCGGGAGCCTATATGAGAGTTATCTTTCACTGATTCTGAAATTTTATGAACAAGGACGGACGTTCTGCTCAGAAAACTAAGGGATTTTCTGGTAAAAGCCCACAAGATCCCTATGTCCGGGAATCTATTTTAGATTTTCCTTTGAATGATCCGAAATTTCTCTGAGAAAACCTTGACATTTAGGAGCAAGGACGTAGAATAAAACTACGTTCGTTAGGGAATTAATCTTTGTCTGGGAAAAACCTACAACCCAACAAACATTGCGTCACTTTTAAAATAACCATGACCTCTGCATGAAAAACACTGAATTACAACCTTTCAGTCATGATTACGACCTAGCTTCTCACAACACTTACGTTGTGTGCGTTAATTTTATACGGCGGTCCCTACAGTTTAAAGATTCCGAACGACAGATTTTTTGAGGAACTTTTCATGGCAATTTTATTTACATTTAGAGTTTTTGCCAGAAATCTGCTGAGAGGATGTCGACCAAAAAATATTTTCAGTTTTTCGTTTTGATGTCTGACCTGCGGTTTGAACTGTGGCCTTAAGTCTAATAAGCCAAGACACTACCTACTAGACTACGGAGTTTCCGGCAGTCTATAGGAAAATTTAATATCAAAAATCTTAATCAATGCAACACAGTACTTTCAGTCATGCATTTTAGAGCCAGTGGTATAAACCTTCAGGGTCTTATCATTGAAAATATTCGGGTCGTATTCAGAAGTCCCTAGTAGAAGTTCTATAAACGTTTTGGTCTTATCATTGGAAATATTCGGGTCTTATTCAGAAGTCCCTAGTAGAAGTTCTATAATCGTTTTCGTCTTATCATAGGAAATATTCGGATCGTATCCAGAAGTCCCTAGTAGAAGTTCTATAATCGTTTTGGTCTCATCATTGGAAATATTCGGGTCTTATTCAGAAGTCCCTAGTAGAAGTTCTGTAATTGTTTTGGATATTTAAGTCATCGCATATGGCTTCATATTGTCGTAAGTTAACGTTATAAGGGTTTAATAAGGGTTTAATAAGGGCAGTAATATAGCTTTAATGCCTAGTAATTGTTTCCAAATCAAGTTCGTTTATATTTACAGGAATCTTCTCATTTGTGATATAAAAACCCAACAAACGAGAGCCTCTATGCAGACCAAATAAAAAGAGCAAAACCTTAGTGAATATAATCAATTTTTTCTGTTCTTAATTCAATGAAATTTCATGAAATTATCTCTTACTCTCTTGCATCTAATTTCTACGAATCAATATAATCTTTGAAAATGAAAAGAAATATTCGTAGAACTGAAACTAACCACCACCATAACAACAACAACAAATGATCTCATAGACAAAAAAAAAAAAAAAGAAAATAGAAAAATAGAAGCAAAAAAGAAAATGAAATCAAATTAGAAAAAAAAAAGGTAATTCGTTCAATGGAATTTGATTAAAAACAGAATTTATATCCGCGCTTAACAAAAAAAAAAAAAAAACACAGGCCGGGAGTTTTAAAGAAAAAAAAAATTTTTTTTTTTTAGAATTTTCTTCTAGCGGCTGAAACAACAACGACAACGACAACAACAATAATAATAATAATAATAATATCGGCAAGAAAAACAACAAATTTATGCAAATATTATTTATGTAAACAACCCTTAGAGCAATTTATTCAAATTAGAAACAATATGACGACAACGACACAACGCTCTTCTTATACTAATACATTTGCATTCAATTACATGCATACATACATACATACAACAAAGCAATACGAAGACCCAAAGAACGTATAGAAGAAGTAGCAGTGGCAGTAGAAGGAAAAAAATTTCTTTTTTTTTATAAATAAATTCCAATTCCATTAAAATTCATTTGATTTCGAAAATAATAAAATGCTAAATAAAATGACACTTTTTTCTTTGTTGCTGTTGTTATTGTTGTTGTTGTTGTTCTTCGGTCAACATTCTCTGGCAGGGCAAGGAACAACAACAACAACAGTATTGACAAGAATAAATACAAAGAGTCACGTTTTTTTTTCTTTTTCTTTTAAATGCCTCCCAACAAAAAAATTCTTTCAAAAAACTTTAAAATCATGAACAAATAATTGAAAATGCTTTTCGATAACGAATAGAATTATGAATTTATGAAAAAGTATTAAAAAATTAAAAAAAAAAATAATTAAAAAACGGCACTTTTCATCTTTTAATGATCACAGATAAAAAATATCACTAGCAATTTAGTAACAAAACGAAATATCCAGACTTATTCACAAGAATGAACGAACGAGTGATTGTGACATGACAGCCAGCTGATGTACTTTACCTTAAACAATCAATAGGACCTACCTACAAAATTATTTAAAATGGAAAACACAAGAGAAAATCTATTACAATCAAGGGAAAACAGCGTCCAATTTTGCCTATAAAGGGGGCGAAAAGCTGTTGTGAATGAAATTGAATAGAAGGGAGAACATTACTGTGGCGCAAATGTATTTTCATTAGATTGTTCACATCATAATTGCACACAGTTTGACAGAATTTCTGATGCCCTATCATTAGGCAACCGCAAGTGAAGACACTATTCACTAAGCTAAGGTGACCACTAATAATAGGAAATTACTCGTAAAAATATCAAAAATAGTTCACTCAACTGTTCAATACTGTTCAAAATACACATATACAGACACATATTGGTCATTACAACCCTTCAGTTAGGATTACGGCCTAGCTTCTCACTCATTCTGTGTGTGTTAATTTTATACATGAGTGGAGGGAGCTACAGTTTAAAATTGACTTCGAACGACAGATTTTTTTTTGAGAAAGTTTTCATGGCAATTTTATTTACTCTCAGAGTATTTGCCACAAATCTGTTGAGAGTAAGTCGCCTAGGAAATATTTTTCATATTTCGTTTTGATGGAGATGTCTGAGCTGGGATTTGAACCGTACCCTTAAGTCTAATAAGCCAACACGTTTCCTATTGGACTACGGCGGCTACACTGATCAGCATCATTTTTATTATATTTCCCAGCCGCTGCCATCTCTCAATTGCTACCAGCTTTCAATGGCGACATGGTGAAAATGCTACTGGGATACATATTAACATTGATGGTATTGAGTTCAGTGATATTTTGGTGCTAAATAAGCAATTTTTTTTGACAATTATTTACTTTTTACAATCCTTTAGTCAGAACTATGACTTAGCTTTTCATGACACCCATATGGTGTATGTCAATTTTATCCCCTGTGTGTGTGGCGGGACCTACAGTTTAAAGTCGACCACGAACGACAGATTCTAGACCGACAATTTTATTTTACTCTCAAGGCTTTTGCCTGAAGACTGCTGAGAGGAGGTCGCCAAAAGGAATATTGTTTCATTCGAAATGTTCGTAACCTAAAGTTAAACGTTGATTTTGAATGACAAATTCATGAAGCTTTATGGCAATTTTATTTAATTTCAGAGTTTTTATTGGAAAACTGTTGGGACTGAAGGTCGTCGAAAGGGATAGTTTTTAATATTTCGTTTTGTTCGAGATACCAGATCAAGGGCTTGAACTCACAAGCTCTTAGCTAGTATTCAGAAACACTACTTACTATACTACCATTAGGTCGTAATCTATTATCAATTCAGTAAATAATCAATTAAGTAAAATTGTAAAAGGATGTTAGCTTTGTCGACCTCCGCCTACTTATAAGCAGTAATTTATTAATTCAAGTTTATTCCTTGAATTTAGTCGGAAAAAATCCCCAAAGTTTTACCAGTAGCTGATCGAAGTTATAATTTTTGTAAAGAATTTTTATGGACATGAATTGCATGACGGTAGGCGATTTCGTGGTCAACTTTAATAAAATTCTAATCTTTCCTTATTTAAACAATCGAATGTACAGTGCCAACTTTCAATTTTGCCTTTGTGGACTTGAAAGAACAAGCATCATCAGTGTTGTACAAAACGTACTTCTCTTCATCATTTTATTTCACAGAATATTCTTAATTTCTTCCGTCCAAAGTAATTTCATTATAATTTTGCAGGTTTTAGGATGTTGTCTGCATAGGATTTCATGCACTTTTGCTTATGAAAAGGATTATTCGCCTAATATGGCTCTATTTGATGTAAATTTACGATATAAAGATGGTGTTGACTTCGCTTCTTATAATAATTGATCGTATTCCTTAAACAGAATGTATTCTGTGTAGTTGAGTTGATGCTTTTTATTCCTTTTTGCCGTAGTTTTTGAATGCCATGAAGAATACTTGCGGTCAACAATCCTATCTTGTTTGAAGGTATTAATTACCTTGTATTCACTTGCATTTTAATATTCCCTTGTTGATGTATTCATCATTAAATTAATATTTTTTTTGTTTATTTTAATAAAATTATTAATAAAGGAAATCTGTCACCCCATTCGAGGTCTCATAAACATATTTTAACTGCATTTTATTTAAACGCATATGTTTTGAAAATGTTTATTTGCTTTGTCAGATTCATAGATTCACTGCAACCAGCTTTTATTTGCATATTTTCCACACCTTTTTTTTTTGACAGGGCAAATATGCAAATATTTGTTGTTGTTGAGTGTTGAAAACTTAACACTTCACTACAAAAAATGTCAAGTGATTGTTGCAGAAGAAAAATTTGAAAAAAAAACAAATAAAAAATACCAACAATGACCACATAAGTTAGTAGTTTTAGTTTTTAATGAAAATTCTTTTATGCTGATAATTATGAAAAGAATAATAGACTAGTAAGTAGTGCGTTAGCTTATTAGACGTGAGGCCACAGTTCAAAACCCAGTTCATATATTTCCAACAAAACGAAATACGGAAAAATATTTCTTCGGCGACTTCCACTAAGCAGGCAAAAACTCTAAGAGTAAAATTACTTAAGAATCTGTCCTTCGAAGTCGAGTTTAAACTATAGGTCCCACTACTGATGTATAAAATTAACACACACACAACATAAGTGGTGTAAGAAGCTAGGTTGTAATCCTGACTGTAGCTTTGTAATGACCAATTGTGTATGTATGTAATACTGAACAGTAAATGGATTCAAACTGAATGGATCGAGGCTACACCTCGCGGCTATTGTTCTTCTGATGGGATTTACGATCAAAACGAATGCCAAAAACAAATTGCTGCACAGAAGTATTCGATGCTTAAGAAAGTAATTAAAAATTATTTTTTATCACACAACAATCAGTAACAATACAGAGAAATTTAAATTTTTTAAAAAATATTTGGGAATTGATGTGTAATCGAATCGATCAATCGTAATTCCAAGCAATTTATGTAAAATTTTTCCGCTTTTATTGAGTTGTTCGAAAAGTAATTTCGTTTTTTTCCCGACAGAAAATTTAATTGTATTTTGTTTTGCAGCCAACTTCACACTTAAGCCATATAATTTTTATATGCTTTGAGAGCTCATATAGTAAGGCTTGTATGTGTGCAAAATTCCAATTAATTCTACGCAGTAGTTTTTGGTTGGTGCCCCTTTAAATATGGATAAGCGATAAGCAGCATTTTCCTCAAATCTTAGTGTTTTACTGCAGAAGAAAGGATAAAAATGCTGTTCAAGCCAGAGAGAAATTGGCCGATGCGTATGGGGATTATGTCCTGATAGTACGCAATTTTAATGTCAAGCTGATAGAGAAGCAAAAAAGGCATTAGTTGATGCGAATCGGCGAGGTTAAATTTATCAAATTCAACAGTTTATGACCACTTGAAAGGCCTGGAATTATTCTCAAAGCTCGATGTTTGGGTTCCCCATGTGCACACTGAGAGAAACCTGTGTCACCGCATAGACGTCTGCGATTCGCTTCTTAAACGTCACGAAAATTATCCGTTTTTTGAAGCGCTCATCACTGAAAACGGAAAATGGGTACAACAACAACGACAAATGCAAGAGCTTATGGATCAAAAAAGATGAACCGCGACAAACCATTTCCAAAGCCGATATTCACAAAAAAAAGGTGATGCCGTCTATTTGGTGGGATTTTAAAGGAATCGTTTTTTTTTTGCTTTTACCGTATAACACAACGATTAATTCGGAAGTCCACTGTCATCAGCTGGACAAACCGAACTGAATGCACTGCAACAGAAAAGGCCAGAACTAATCAACAGGAAAGGTGTAGTGTTTCACAAAGGCAACGCGAAACCTCATACAAGTTTGGTCGCTCGTCAAAAGCTTTTACCGGCTGTATGGCATACAATGCCGCATCCACCATATTCTCCAGATCTGGCACCATGGGATTATTATTTGTTCTGACCACTCCAAAATCTTTTAGATGGTAAAACTTTCATCTCAAATGAGATGGTCAAAAGGCAAAGACCAAAAATTTTATGAGCGTGAAATTATGCTGCCACCAGAAAGATGGCAAGTGGTGTTGGACCAGCACTGTCAATATATAATTTAATAAAGTATTAAAGTAAAGTATGATACCAAAACTGTCTTTCATTTTCATAAAAAAAAACGAAATTACTTTCCGAACAACCCAATATTTTGTTTTAAATTTTATTAATTATTTTTATAAAACTCATTCGGCATAATTTATTTTTTTTTAATGAATTTTATAACAATTCATGGCGTTTTATCTTCTTTTTTGCTTCAATTTACCGTGATATAGATAAAAAATTATTATAATTTTAGAACGATTGTATTTGCATTTTATTGTTGTTTATTTTTATAGCTTTTTATATACTTTAGTTAATTAATTAATTTTTTTTTAGCAGAGAGAAATTTTTTTTACAGAATTATCATTTGAAAATTTTTATCTTTTCTATGATTTTCTTTTACTGTCATATTTACTGTTAATTTCTAAAAACATTACAATTTCTTAATTATTTTCTTTTATTATTTATTTAATAAATTATTTAAACACTTACATTTTAATGTTTTTAATAATTCGCTTGCTGATAATCCAAATGTTTAGATCCAGAACGTGTTTTGCTTGTATAAATATTTGTTTGTTTTTTTTTTTTTTTAATTAATTTTCAATGTTATTTTCATTTTATTTCATTCGATATTTTATTAAAAATAATAATTTTTTTTTTAATTTTTGTTATAAACTAATTATTTTGAAAATAAATTGCACATTAAGTTGTTTTAATTCTTTCTTTTTTTGTTATTGTTATTAAATTTAGTTAATATTATTAATTTTTAATTTTTTATTTTTTTTTTTATATACAAACACGTGTCATTTAATCGCTAAACATAATTTATCAGAATTTTTTTTTTGCATAATTTTTTTTCCATTTTTTTTCTTAAATTATTTCACAACACTGTGTATTTAACAATTAAATTGTCGTCGTATATTTTTTAT